>QYTT01087465.1:0-16994 GCA_006980735.1 Dasypogon diadema | reverse complement strand
ACCAATGCTACGAACACCACTAGCCGAAACAGATAGTATTCACTGTTTTTGTATTTTTGCTTAGAAGTCGATAAATGGCAATTTTAAACTCATCCTCGTGTAACTACCTGTCTTATTGTGTTATAATTCGTGCTTTTAACGAATAGATATGAATACAAAGCGGTAATGTCTGAATATTTTATTTCGGTACCATCAACTACCCAATGCAGTGGAGGAGCTCATTAAATCCGTCGTCGCACAAACGAGTATTTGTTCGATATAGTCAATTTTGTAAAATACCTTTTATATAGAAAATTTAACCCGATAATACCAGGTTTACTATCCCTTGCTGGAGTTATATTTCTTGAATTAACCTTTGTAAAAAAAAACTAAAACTTCAAAACTAAAACAAGAAAACTGAATTACAAACGAAAATTTAACTCTAAGTAACCTTTCACAAAATTGTGGCAGGTAAGAACTTTCTTGAGAATTTTGTCTGAGCTATTTCCTTTAAAATTGTCTTTCTAAGATATTTGATATGGATTAGTTACAATTAATTGGAAGTTGGCAAAACGTGATTAAAAATGAAATGAAATTATTCCTGAAATTTGTTTGAAATGGATTAAGAAATTTAGATTTAATAAGTGTAGTATGCATAGCATGCGTAACTTCTCCCCCCTAGATGTGAAGCGTCGGCCAAAGAAACTGGACTTGCAGTCTTCCTTCTGTAGAGTGGCTGGGGATATTATTTTCAGTTGAAAAGTTTCTGCTCAAAATCAGACGATTAATGTTGTAGATAGATTTCTGTTTGCCAATGAGGTAAGTTGGCACTGGGATGGCAAAAAAGCCCAGAACTGCCACTGTTCCAAATGTGCAACAGTCCCTTTCTTTATTTCCCTTTTTTATCTCAAGTAATTCTATTGATTTTTTGTTTTCGATGTGGTAGGATTTTAAGCATTGGAGTTTAAGGTCTTCGGTAGCTAATAAATAATTGACTTCCTTGAAGACGATAGATGTCGTCCCAATAGCTATTGATGCCGTTGATTTCTACTGTACAATTTTCAAAATGGATGAGTTTTGTGCGTTTAATTTGTGGGTGGTTAAAATCGCAACGGGATTTTACTGATGTTTCCGGGATATTGCTAAGTATTATATAGTTCGGCTCTGGTTGAATTCTCTCCGACAGTTGTATTCGTTCCCCTAGTTTACATTCCGCTGGTTCACCTTACACAAAGTGTCCAACAAATTGATGACTTCTATTTTTGTACATGCTTCATCAAAATATTGAATATTTTTCGGGCTTTGGATAAGGTAGAGTTTTGTGGATATAATTTTTCTAATGGGATGATAAGGAGCTTCTTGGGATAAAATTGGGATTCAGACGTTGAATATCATGTTTGTTGTGTAAACCTAACAGTTTGTATGTAAATGTGTTCGTCTGATTTTATGATAATTAATTGATTTTGAAAATGGAGGTAAATTTCTGTGAGTTCACTGGGATTTAAAATTTGTTTTGGAATGATACTCAAAGATTTCATAATTGACTATTTAAAAAGTATATATTATAATTGATCTGCTCCAAATATTGTGCGTGCCTATTAATGTCTATACCCAAATCGATTTTGTTACTAATTTGTTTTTGAAAGTGATTTTTGTATGTGATTTGTTACGTTTTTGAAACGTTCTATCACTTGATTGTTTATTACCATTTGTTTATTCAGATCACTTCCTAATTTAGATTGGTTGGCTGACAAATTTTCAATTTCCTTATTCAACCGAGCATCCATGTTTCCAGTTATACTCTTAATTATGGTTCCAAGACCGTCTATTAATCCTCTCTTATTCCTAATATTCGGTTTTAATGATTCAAATTTATTTCTTTAGATCTGACATTTTAATATCTGTTATATACAAGACTCTTTTGTATTTCTTCAAAATGATTAAAGGGTTCTTATGAGATGGCTATTTTATCAACAATCTATTCATAAATTTCCAGTCTGACTATGTGTAGTAGATTGTTATACCTCTGTATCTTTCGTGCGTCTCCTGGTCTCATTGTTAGTATTTCGTGTCCGGTCAGGTCCTGTATCTCTAGCTTCTGGGCTTTCACTATTATTAACCTGAATTTTACGTTTATTTTTTAACTTAGATTTATGTATTTTCCTATTTTCACTAGTAATTATTGAAATTTTATTATTTTTCTTAACATTATGCTTAGCAAACTTGCGAGCAAGCTATACCTATCTATTGGTAAACCTTTAGGTCCCATCCCATTTCTATTCAACTTTTCTGTATTTTTTCTTACTTTTCCTTCAAGTTGTAATTTAGGATCCGTAAATAATTTCCCTTGGAATTCATTTAATTTGCCCAAGTATTTATGCTCATTATTATATTTGATATTTTTATTAAGGCTGTATGTTCTCCCATAGAATGATTTGTACAGCGTTAATTTTGTACTAGAATGTATGGCGTTATTATATGTTTTGGGATCTCTTCATGATCTTTTTCTTTTTGGTTATTATAGATTATTCGATAAATTTCTGTAAATGTTGAGTGCACATAAATTTGGAACCTTGATCAGAAATTATCTTTTTAGGGGTGCCACATGCAAGCTGATTAAGTGATTTAATCATTGTTAAGCTATTTCTAGCTGGCACCGTGTAGGCTGATGCAAACTTGGAGATTTTATTTATGTGATTGTTAAAATTTCTTTATGGTTGATACTATAAATATCAATATGTCATATATCTAATGATTTCCTTGGTGTCTCTGGAGTCTGGAATTTTAGCTTAGGAGGGTTTTTGTCGTATTTCGTTTGTTGACAAATGTCACAATTGTTAACTATCCTAGTAATTTTCTCTGAAATTTGAATGTATCGTCATCAAATCATATGGCTACAAGCCTGTTGGGAGGAATATATTTCTTGAAAATGTTCAGCACATTGTCATCCGTAAATTCTGGTAATCTAATTATGCAACGTTGTTTATTTCTGAATGGGATTTGAACTGAAATAGGCGGTGTTCTGTTTGATTTCTGAAGTGTTACTTGAACGTTAAATTCGTTTAATGGCCTTTTGGATATAGGAAGAGCGTCATTCAGATTTTCTTCTGCTGATTACTCTGCATTGAGGTACTAGGTCCTGCTTCATTGGCGTTAACTTCGATTTTGCCATCATTGGTATCGATTTTAATGAGGCTTAACGCATCTGCGTTAGAATTCTGTGATCCTTTCTTTTAGAAAATTTTATAATCAAATTTTTTTAATTTTAAACGCCATCCAACAAGCTGAGAGTTTTGTTTCTTTATACTTCATAAGGAGTAGTTTATTTCTGAAATAGTCAGGGTTCTATTTGCGTGGCAAATAAGTTTGTAGCTACCTATTGTGCCCTGAGATAATACAGTGCGCCTATAGCATAATTGCTGGCGTCTGTTATTAGTACGAAAGGCTTCGAGAAATCCGGGTATTGAGGATAGGGTCTCGTTCAGTTCGATTTTTCTTCCTTTTTTGAGGCATTCGGTCAGTGGTTTAGTGACTTTAGCAAAATCTTTTATAAATTTACGATAACATCCCAAGAGGTCTAAGAAAGATTTTATTTGTTTGACAGTTCGGGGTATTGGAAATTCTTTAATAGCATTAATTTCAGAATTCGGTTTAGCTCCGTCTGTGGTAAGCCCATTATATACGTGAGGATATCTGTAGGATTTCGCTTAGACAGGTGTGTCATCAGTTGTAGCAATGAAGTGCTTGACTTGATTTGTAAAAATTAAATCCTTATTTCCCTTAAAAATTATATCTTCATGGTCTTTACATATCTTATGAAGTACTCTTTTCTCCTCGTTATTTAAATGAGACGTGCGTATTAAATTAGAGATCTCATTTCATGAAATGCTTGAAACTGACTAACATTTAAAGTTGAAATTGTTAACTTCAGCGAACTAATTTTGAAGGAAGGACTTGACCGTGAGAGCATCTAGCCCTAATAAGCCATCGAAATATCCATGGAATCTGAATACTAGGAATTTCATCTTACCTGTTGGATTGAATTTTTTAAAACTGCGGAGAATTGTAGCGCTGTCCAGCTTATATTTGCTGAGGATTTTTGTAATAATACTGGGTTCAGTTTGAATAAATTTCTCGGGGATTTACGTATATAAAGGTTTTTCTATATTTTTAATTATTCTAAATTATTTTATTTTGAAACTTTTCTTTCTCTTGACGTTTGGATTTTTTCTTTTATTTTTTTTATACTTATTAATTTTTGGTATTTTAAAATCTCCTTATTTAAATTTTATTTAAAATAAAAACTTTAATTTGTTTTATGAATTCTTTTTATTTTTGTTCACTTTTTAATAAAACTTATCTTTCCGGTTTTATTTTATTATAGTTCGTCACTACTTAACTAATTAACTCGACCTCTACCGAATTGAAACTTAACTAAATACATTCTCTATTAAATAAGATCGGATACTGCAGATTGCACTGCTTACTAAAAGTATCTGGCTACTTATGATTTTCTTCTTAAAAATTGAATTCCCGATGAGTTTATTTTGTTTTCATTGAATAGCTTAAATTCTACAAAAAAAAATGCCATATTAAAAATTCTAATTAATAATTAACAAAAAGATGAAAACAGAGCGGTAACTGCTACACGTACTTCGGGCTTATGAAGGATGAAGAGGCACTTATATCAATTAAATATTAAATTTTAATAGTCTGCCAAAAGGAAATGAAATATGGATATAGAGATGTATGTAGCCATATGTAGATATCCTCTAGGATTATTGAGACAGGTGAACGAAAATTTGTGTCGTCAACTTCAAATTGCCAGCGTAATTATTCATTAGTCTGTTAGAATTGTTCTCCACGTACGACATCTGTTTAAATTTGTTTCATAAAAATCCTTCGTATATATATATTTCCATCATACCGATTAACTTCTGGTTTTTGTTCAGAGATATTTACTAGTAAAATTAGGTTGCCGGTTGAAATTTGATAAGGGTTAGGAGCTAGGAGCTTGGTAACGGGTTCGTTGCCTTAAATGCATTTACCTGGAACTAGTGTCCATAGGCTCTGGTTTGGGTGTGTTCATATTGTTTCCATCAAACCGTTGTTGTTGCAGATTCTCTATTCCTTGGGTTAGAGATGTTATTTTGTGGTCGGTTAAAAGAATGTCTAAAAGATGGTTTATTAGGGTTATGCATCGGCGGGAAGGGTCTTCGTTGCAGAGATGGAAAATTTATTGGATGTTGTTGAGGTGAATGATCGAATTCACTTGGTCTCTTTTTGTTTTGATGGGTAGGTTGTTCACCTTTGTATAGAATATATTTTGCTCCTTAATGCAATATGAGAATGCATTTGAGAGCGATTGTGGTTTCATCACACGAATTGTGGAGCCTAGTGGTTCCCTTAAATCTGATAAAAATGTATTTAAACACATTTCCGAAAATAGATCTTTTTTCGACTTTATTACGTTTTGATCACTTTCGTGGATTTGCATGTGATTAAACATTGTGGTCTGGATCTCTATTATTTCTCTATAAAACTTTTCTATTGATTTATTATCTTGTTTTAAACTGTGTAGGTCTTTGATAAGGGAAGTTTCCGTCCTCCTATCGGAATAATGAAGTATGTGGTTTATGTTTAACATTTCGTTAGCCTCACCTTCGATTTTGTTTCTAATGGCTCGAAATATAATTTCTCCGTAAAGTGTATATTCACTGTATTCACCAAGGATAATATTTCTTCTACATTCTTTATAAAGTCATATAGGAGTCTGGGATTACCGTCGAATTTTGGTAAATCTTTTACTGCATCTGGTATCCGAAGAGAATTGAAAAATCGATTAGCCAAGTTAATCGCATCGCTTTCATTTGTGTTACCATTTCTTGCCATTTTTCGAGCTATTCGAATTATCTGAGTTCACTGAGTTTTTCGAGAAAAATATCATGAATTCAGGTACCTTGACTTATATTTTTGGCTATATTATAAAGTTCTTTAAGGTAAGTAATTTTTGTAACCCTTGTTTTCCTCAAACAATCTTTGGGTAGCTATTAAGATATTTTTTTAAGGTTTTAGTTTATTTCGATTTCCATCTAAAGACAGGAGTGCCTTGGTTAAACTGATACTTGTGGCACACTTGCCTCTTCGTATCTAAGCTGTAAGAGACAAAGTCAGAAAGCGGTACATTTTTTAAAAGAGCACAGTCTAGGCATGTTTTTTTTTAAGAAAACGACACACAAGATTAATTTTTATGACTGGAGAAAAAGTATTAAATAAATTCGGAATATTTTATGTGAGTGCTTTTGCGTTAATATTTCTCCAAAATTTGAAGCAAAGTGATGTGTGAATATGGACTTTAAATGCACCCATAATAAGCTTAATAATGAGGGTTAAGCGAATTACTTACCTTGAAGAACTTTTATAATATGGAAAAAAATTTAACTCAAGGTATTTGAATTTATGGAGAACATAAAATTCACCATATCTCGAAAACAAGGCAGAATTCAGCCCATAGTGATATAAGGTTTTTTGTTATATATATATCCTATATATAACAAATTCCACTCTTATCGGATCTGTGTTCCCCTTCCGCCACAATCCTGCCGCTGCCGAAAAATTGTTGGAACATATGGACGTCGAACTAATAAGAATACTCTGTTTTCTATCGAAGGTTTTAGAAAAACTTATGTATAAGTTATGTACTTCAACACGTAGAAATATGAAAACAACTTTACTTTTGGCAATCTGGCTTTCGTTCCTGCAATAGCTGCGAAACCGCAGTCTTAAAGATGTCTTCTGATGTTAGGGTAGCTATGGACATGGATAATCTCCTTCCCTGGTACTCTTAGATTTCTCCAAGGCGTTTGACAACGGTGACCACCGCGTGCTTTTCCAGAAATTCGCCACCTCTTTTAAATTTAGTGGTTCAATAATTTTGCTTATAAAGGGTTTTTTTTATGATCGCCACCAAAAGGTCACATTAAAAGATACTCTGTCCGCATCAAGACCCCTGGTTCAGGGTGTCTCCCGGATGTCATGTTATCCCCCTTACTATTTTGCCTCTATCACGATCTGCCAAAAGTAGTTCCCGACGTCTTCGGGTCTTCTTGAAGATTGCAGTTGCACGTATCAACAATGATTTAGAGATTTCCTACTGGTCCACATGCAATCGGATGTTACTAAATCCTGTGTAAACGATATACCGTCTCTGATAGTTCAGAGCAGTGTTATTAACTTTGGTATTCTTCTAAACAAAAAAATGAAATGTTGCAACTATGCTAATTCGATGGTCGTTAAGATTACCAACAAGTTTTCTGCCTAAACAGACAGGCTTAAAATTGTGAAAGTTTTTATATTATCCCACTTTACTTTTGGAAACATGGGGTTCCCTAAGTTAGATAGTGTCTGTACCTGCAAATTAGAAGTAGCTCTTAATGACTGTGTAGGGGTTGTCTACAGTTTGCGCAGGTTTGACCATGTTTCTGAAATACGATCCTGCATATTCGGTTGCTCTTATGAGTCTTATATAAAACTAAGATGTTCGGTATTTCTGGACTCCTTTCTAAACACAAATAAGCCTATCGTAAAGAAATTTGATGATGACACGTTTTTACAAAACTATTATGGAGGCCTCTTCCCTTGTCCAAGTTGCACGTTTTTGGAACGGTCTCTCCTAAGTGTTCAGTCGGTTGGCACTGTCAGTGCATTCAAAAGGTTCGTGAGAGAACATATAACATAACTTATCCCATTATTCCTCCTCAGCTTAGCTAAAATAGTTAATATAGTTATTATTTATTTAGTACGTATAATTATCTCTTTTTTCTCATTTTTCTTTAATTTATACATTTTTCTTTTTTCTCGCCTTTTAATCTATCATTTCTCTTTTTTTGGCCCTTAATACCATGAAATTGTTCTGAATTTCAGTTACCTTAGTTCCACTATTTTTTCTTCCTGTACAAAAATAAGATTAAGAGTTTTATGTACATTGACTAGAAATAAACTTTTTATTATTATCCTCATTGCTGTATGAAAAGAAAATTCTCTGTTAAAATATTTAGGAAATATTTTCTGTTTTAAATATCACAGCATTAAATCACACTAATATTACTGATTTCTTACTTTTAATTCTGCTGCGTTCCCTGTTCATTGCAGGATTGCATTGCAACATTTACAGGATAATGGTATACATGATAAGCTCCCAAAAGCGAATACCTTTAATATATATTAAATTACCTGCCATATATAAATGTAGTTTAAAATACCTTTTTTTGAATATAACACCTTCATTACTAAAGAAAAATTTGTTGAAACATCATTTTCATCTTAATTTGTTGTATTCATCAATAAAAATTTACAAGAGTATCAATCACAATATTCAATTCAGAAAATTCTTCTATCCGAAAGTGATAAAACCACAAAGTGTGTGTTCTACAGACGCTTTTTTAACCGCAAACGCATTATTTTTTAGAGAAGACTCATTTTATCCAGTCTAAAGAAACACTTTGTGCAAATCATTTCATTTGTGGTTTACTAGCTTTCGAGCGGCGCTTCTACTCATTTCATAGCGAAATATGATAAATCGATTGAAAGAGATCTGAGGTATTACTAACAGATCTATTTTTAGTTCAACATGGATCAGTGCGATTTAAGATTCATACCAGGAAATGCATGCATCGATTTTGGAATTCGGGTTTCATCTTTTCTCAGTATAACTGATGATGCGTGCCTTATGAAAATATGACTTAATATCTTTTTAACATAAGACACGTAAATATTTCGTTTTGTTACATCCAGATGTCGGAACCTTTATGCAAGTGATCTCTTCTGTAAACAATAAAATTGAAGGTCGAAAATTCCGAAATGTAGAAATATACAAAGAAAGGGTTAAAATGTTTTCTGTGGATTGTTTTATTACTTTTGTGGCAAAAAAAGAAGATTGTCATAGGTGGAGGTTATAATCTTTCAACCCTTTCCTTAAATAAACAATT
Organism: Dasypogon diadema; assembly: GCA_006980735.1. Classification (NCBI taxonomy): domain Eukaryota; kingdom Metazoa; phylum Arthropoda; class Insecta; order Diptera; family Asilidae; genus Dasypogon; species Dasypogon diadema. The sequence continues at coordinate 8,028 of QYTT01087465.1, read as the reverse complement.
TATAAGCAGTTTAAATTTAAATGGCATTCGCTCCAGAAAATGTTTGTCAGGGACTAATTGCTTTATTTACAACCGGTAGTTGTAATGTCAAAAGAAAGTGAAAATGGACTCAAGTTCAAGGCAAAGAATCTTTTGATGGTGACTATAAAGCTATTAAATTTTGAGGAAAGATTACAGGCTACAGCCTTCCTTTCACCTTTTCACTTTCATTCATTTTAGAGGCATTCGTGAGCAGACTGTTTTTCTTAAGAGCATAATAATAGGTCGCGAGAATGACATCAATAATTCTCGTGCCATCTCGTGTTAACCCTTCTTCTGATATATAATCTGTGATCCGTCACCACATCCCCTTAACTCTTTTCAAAACGTTCGAATTTCTGAATGCATGATCGACACGTCCTTTCCTTTCGATTTCTTAAAGGATCTTGTGCTTGGCAGATATTGATCCGTGGCATATGCTGTTTGATACACAAAAGATAAGTGGGCACATAAACATTAGTTCTTATGTGTTAAAAAGCCATACATCTGCCCGACAGATTGATATCCGCGAATTTTGCTTCTTATTATATCCAGGAAATGGCTGCAAATTTTAGGAGGTCTTACTTTTTTTCTTAATCGGACACAACAATCTAAACCCAAGCGTATACCTAGGTATTGTTTGTGGAAGTTTGGTTAGCTACAAGCAGCGCAAAAGTTAAGGGTAGGAATGTGGCTTTTAAAAACGTTTCCGGGGTACATACATTATTATTACAATTTATTAAAAATTTACAAATTTAAATTGAAAATAATTAGATATTTATTATATATTGCAAAATCTGTTATTGAAGGTTATTTTAGAATTTCTAATGAAATCCAATTAAAGTATACCGGAATTACCTTTTCATGATCCAGCAGAGCAGAGCAAGCTAAACAGTCGTAGTTGTTTTCGTGGAAGTAATGGGGTGCCGGTTTAGTTTATATTTTTGTTAGCTGGTCTTACTTTAATTAATTGCTTACTTCATCCTATGCAATTTTCTATACTATAATAATACGTATTTTTGGGATTAATTAAAATATCCATTAAACATCTCTTCGTGTACAAACCAAATTTAAATTTTCTTTCTTGAAAATTATAATAATTTCTTAAATTTAAATTCACTTTCACATTTTTCATAGATTTTAAAGCTTTAGGTATGTCCTTTGCATATATAGATACGTGAACAGTTGAAAATAAGAGTGGCCTAAGTCAAGTTTGTAAAATTTTGAGCAAATTGATATTTCGCATATTGGTCCATAGAAAAATCTGCTCGAAAGATTCAAAGCGATCATCTCTTTATTTTTTGTCCAGAAACCTTCAAAATTTCACAATATCAACCTATATTAATGGTAACACCCCCCTTTTGAGGATCCAATTTGACTTCCCGAATAATCAGAATAGGACCCTATCAGCTCTCTATCAAAACTCATTTCCCCTTTCAGCACTGAAACATGTAGGACTCTAGGGAAACATTTTTAGTACTGAAGAAATGTCTGGAATGACAACATCGAAAGTACTTATAATATGTAATATTCAAGTACTCATTTTTTAAAGGGAAATCTTTCCTTATTCCAACTCGCGCGCCTAGTGAAGAAAGATTGAACTATATTCTAACACAGTAGCTTTAAAAACACAAAACAATAAATTTCTCCTTGAGTTTGTAGAAGAAATTGGGAGATTACTTCAGGATGGTATAGTTTATAATGAGAAGAGGTGCAATTTTTGTCTCCTGTATTTTGTATGTGATGCACCAGCAGTAGCTCTTAAGAAATGTGAAAAATCGCTTGGAGGTTAGGTACTTCGCCTGCCAGAAATGTTTCGTGAAAGCTAACGAAAGTTAAAAGTGGGATACGTAAAATTATTTATTTAGAAACGAACGCTGTTTGTTGTGTTATAAATATTCATCTGAAGAGTTTCAAAGCAGGAAACTTTCTGAAACTGTCTTCAGTTCTTTGAATAGTACATTCCATGCTATACCTGCACTAATATTAAATAGTTCTTATTTCACTCAAATTAAACTCCGAGGGTTCTGACTATACAGCAGTAGTTCTCAAGAACTGCATTATAACTACATATTCAGTACAAAAAGTACAAAACTGTATGATAGCAAATACAGCACTGAAAATGTAATACCCCCCACTTCAAATGCGAGTTCCTAGTTTTGAAAGTCAATACGGACTCTTGCAGCGCTTACATTCTGTGGATTGCTTTATTTCAGTACTGTGAAATATTTATTAGGGTTATGCCATTATCATCCTTAAACAACACTTGGTAACACTTGACTTACGTCACTAAACCAAAGTGACTTTATTAAAGTTTATTTTCATCATCTTTTGCAATAATCAACAAATTAAAACGAATAAAATTCAGAATATATGATAAAAAAAACAAGAATTAATGAAAGAATTATCCTTTGCCTACCCAAAGAGAAAAATGACTTGTATCCTCCTGATGAGAAATGGTAAGCAGGTTTTGGAAAAAGCCATTGTGAAGACTGATTATGTCCTGTTTCTTTATTTCGCTAACAAATTTTTTTTCCTAGATATAATAATTCCCGCGGAATTTATTGAAGAAGCACAGACCTACCATTTCTTCCTGCTGGTCTAATATTTAAAATCTTTTGTAACATGTCTATTGCACTCTCAGCCAGTTCGCACTGGATCTATTTCCTGAGCCGCTTTTCGCTTTGTAATATTACAATAATGTTGCAGTAGAGAAAAATTCATTTAAATTCATTTCACAAACGGCAATTTGTTATTTCGCCTCGCAGATCTCATGATGTCATACTGTTGTTTGGGAACATAGATAACTTTTCTGTAGTTGCTGCCTCAATTAAATCAAAATCAGCATCGTTGGGCAGGAAGGAATGGTCGTATGGGATACTTTCAAGAAAGGATATGAGTGCTAAAGCCATTTTAATATTCCTATTTTGTTTCGTACTTTAGACTATAACAAGAAGATATTTCTTGAGCTCCTCCGAATGCTATAGTATCATCCCAAACGTAAAAGTTTGCGATATCTGTTGAAAGGTTATGAACTCCCAAGGCGTAACAGTATAAATTTTGCTTATGTTAAACGTCGGACACTATGAGGATAGAAAATTGTAAGTTTCAGTATTATTTCGTGCATATTCTGAATCGCTTTTCATACAACTTCTTGCTAATTCTGCTTTTTTTCAAATGCGTTTCTTGTTCATTTTTAACTTCACTTTTTCCTTAATTTTCACGAACTTCAGAGATTTTCCTAGATCGAAGGCCCTTATTACCTCTAAAATCTTCACCTGGTTCCCATCCATCGCATACTTTCTTGAGGCCCTAGTTATTCGTCCCTCAGATACACTGAATGTATCGAAAAAGAATTTCTTGTAGACTGCTACAGATAGACTCTGTTATGATTTTAGGAAGTATTTATTAGAGCCACCTCTTAAAATTCCTCCTTTTTTCAATGCTTTCTTTGAACGACTTCATTCCTTGTGAATGAAGAGATGAGAATCATTTTTCATTAAGTACATTTCCCTTTGTGTTTATATATTACTAAATTCCGCAATTTCTTTGCTACTGTTTGAGGATGTTTTCTTTTCCTGCTAACATTTCCATTTAAAGGTATCCTAAAACCATTTAATTCACTTTCTGAATAAATACGATTTAAAATTTCTTCCACTATAAATTTAAAAAAGTCTTCTTCTATACTTTTTTAGTTTCTTTTCATTTTTAATTTTTTATATTCCTTTTCTTTAAATCCTTGTAAAGAATTATATTTATTTTACACGTATTAAAACTTTTTTATTATTTTGAAACAAAATCAGTGAATAAATTTGTTTAATGATTACCTTTTCAAGTTTTCATTTTATAGATCTATATTGCCCAGATTTTGTTGTTGGAAAAGCTGATAACTTCTTAAAAGCATTCATCGCCAAGTAAACTTTATACAATTTATTGTAGACGTTATTTTTAGGAATATTTCTGTGCAAAGTAGACATGTGTCTATGGTGACTGAAAATTCGTTTTTCAAAACGTTTGTATACCTACTGGTTGAATTACTTTTTTGGTTTTAATTTAAATTGAAAAAATTTGTATTTATTTTTGTTATTAGGATAAAACACTAATGATATCTTCAAATTTTGATACTATTATTTACTGCTTATATAGTAAATAGGTTATGACTTCCGGCACTCTTATTATCAACGGTGGGTTTCTTTTGTCGACAATGAAAATAACGCGTTAAACCCATATGCCAAAACTATGCCTTTTGACACATTTCGTTGCGGTATAGGGTGGTGGAAAAGGAATAAGAATTTGCTGCCAATTCGATTTTGATAATTTTTAGGGTTTCGTATGTCCGAATGAAAAAAGCGAACCCTTATAGGATCACTCGTGCATCTGTCTGTCCGTCTGTCACAGGCAATTTGCTCCAAATCTGCTGGACCTATTAAGTTCAAATTTGGTATCCATATGAATTTCTGCGAGCCAAACACGGACGTGTAAGGTAAAAAAATTAATTTTGAATATGGGGATCACTTTTGACCACTTTTGAACATATTCATCGTACGGAACCCTCTCCACGCGAGTTAAACTCGCACTTGTCCGGTTTTTAGGGTTCCGTACCCAAAGAGTAAAAAACGGGACCCTATTACTAAGACTCCGCTGTCCGTCCTCTGTCACCAGGCTGTATCTCATGAACCGTGATAGTTAGACATTTGAAATTTTCACAGATGATGTATTTCTGTTGCCGGTATAACAACATATACTAAAAAACAGAATAAAATAAATATTTAAGGGGGCACCCATACAACAAACGTGATTTTTTTTTGCTCGTTTTTGCTCGATATTGATAACGGCAACAGGTAGATGCTTGAAATATTCACAGAATATTGAGTTATATTATTCACTTTAAAAATAAATAATTAAATTAAAATAAAATAAATATTTAAGTGGGGCTCCCATACAATAGACATGATTTTTTTGCCGTTTTTATAGATAATGGTACGGAACCCTTCGTGCGCGAATCCGACTCGCACTTGGCCGGTTTTTGTTTTATTTACGACACTCTTATCCTCAACGGCCACTTCTCTAGGGATTAGGAATTAAAGGCCATTCTACATTGAAATTTCAAAATCAAAGTCCAAAATGCAAGTAGACTTCTATCTTCCAACAAAAACAACGCTAAGTTCTTTTTAAGTAGAAAGTTAAGCGTTGGATTGATCTGCAACGCCGTCGTAAATGATATATTTTAGGATTTTGAAAACGTGCTGAGACCATGAAAGAAAAAAGTAATTTTGACTAAAGTTATAAATATATTCTGAGTCTAGTGCTCTGTGGTGAATATGTGATTAAGTTTTATATCTCATCAACTTATATAATCATCACAATATTTCTTCAGGATAATTTAAAATATATAACAACTCCTGCATCTAAAATTAAGACCATTACGTCCTTTGAAATACTTATTAATTGTTGGTATGAATGCAGCCATTTGTTTACTTTATGTGATCATGATAGCTACTGGTAAATATATAGTTTAGCCCTATCTGCAGTGCAATTCCGTGACGATTTAGACTTTTGAGTTTAGAGTCTAAATACTAAATTTAGGGTAAAGGGGATTCCGGTAGGAAAAAGCACTTTAAATTAAAGTGAATTTCACAGTTTAACCTTAGAGGAATTTTTCATAGAGACGCTTCTCGTCCTTAGGGAACAATGCACTAGTATAATCTAAATTTCGAATGATTTTGATATTCTGTAACCAATTTTTGTCTAACTTAGAGTGACAGCTTCGACTGATTTTACTCACAGTAAATTTGTTTATGAGTGGAATTGTTTTTACAAAAATAAAGTTAATTTAAAATAAAAATGGGAGGAGTGTATTATAATTTTCGTCTTCTTTTATTGCTTTTCCAAAATACATAACACAATAAAGTTATAAGAGAAGTGTGAAAAAGTGTAAGACGCCGCAGAAAAAAGTGTAAAACAAGAGTATTTCAGCTGAAGATTTCAATGATGTGTTCTCTCCAGGTTATTCATCCCAGTGATTTACAGCCAGAGAAAAAGCATTTTTAACTACCAATAATAGCTTAAGAGCTAGCGAAAGATAAACCATTATGTCCACAACATCTACAGCCTTTGCTGTGGAGACTAACAATACTGCGGTGTCATCGAAAACTTCACTTCAGATGGTTAACTCCTCATTGGTCAAGAAACAACCCCAGCAGAATGATGAGCTAAGAAGTCTTATTTATAAGTTCGAAATCAAAATGGATAGCATCAGAGTGATGCTTTGGAAAAAAAACAGTTTGTAATTGACGTCATTACTAATGGCATACCAGGCCTCTAATACTTTGACTGCTACAATTAGCATAAAAGCTTTCGTGAGATAATTACGTATTAAAATACCTTTGTCGTGAGAGAGATTTTAAATACCGGTCACTGGTGACTAGTACGGCAGTTAAGGCAAAAATTTACGTACGATAGCTTTTTATTAGGTTGTTCTCATCCGTCAATATTTCTTAGACCGAACATAAACAAATATTTCCAGTGAACCAGGGTGGCCGTATAAACAACGATTCATCGGTCGTTACGAAGCTTAACTCTCCAAATGTCAAAAACACGTTTTCGAAAGGCATTTCTGCTCGCTGCAAATTATTACGACGAGTGCGGCTTTTGACGTTGGGTTCGATTCTGTCAAAAGCTTGACCAAGGGGAATTATATTCCTTATCTTAGTGCAACTAAATTCAAACGTCTGAAGTAAATTGCCATTCTACATACGCTAAATGGATATGTTTTTCTTCCACGTTTTTGAAAAGATAATCCCCGCCTGATATCGAAAACCGAGGAGTTGGACCAGGCGTTGGCGCTAAAAGTTCGCCTGCCAATGCCAGGTCTTATCAAATCTTGCAATTTTTATGTGTCGGAGTCCTGATCGAAACCTTATATTTCCAATAAATGCAGGATCCTCTGATTGCTCAGTCAAATGAAATCTTTTCCGGTTTTGACAAGGTTATTGATATAATTTATAAACCTCCGAATATACGAAGTTTATACCATAGGGAAATTCTTACTCGATTGAATATCATGTATCCAAATGTAATTATAGTGGGTGATTTCAACTGCAATGTTCTTCGTCGGAATTATACTATTAATGGATTTTTTGACGCTATTGCTTCAATACTGTCGAACTTGTGAATTCTCCACCTCCTAAGCAATTCACCTCAGCCTACTCGGTTATCCTTGACCTTTCAAATAAGGAATCAATCATCTTCTACAATTAGATGAGCCTACCAAGTGTCTCCACACTGAGAGAAAAGTTATGTTTCTTGCATAGTTGCGACAATCATAAGTTAGTTGTGATGACTATAATAATTAGTAAATATTTACGATAATTATGTACATGATTCTGCTGATCATTCTGTATTATTCTCATGCTCATATTACTTTTATCTCAAACATGTGGTCATTGACATTGACAGAAATCTTGAGCTATAGTTGCTACAATCATGTCAATTACATGATGTAAAAATGTAATCGAAAACATATTATAGTTACAAGAAACATTTTTATGATTACAGTAAAAATACAATGTAAATTTGATAGTATGTTATAGTTATGAGGAACAAAATATCACTCAACTATGTAATATTTGTCATATCAACGGAAAATGAAACTTTTTTTCATAAAATTTAGTTAAAAGGATCGTTAAAAGTCAACCATATTAATTTTTTAATTTGGTCTATAAAGGATATAATGATAACTTTCAAAGTGAACGTGTTTTCATTTATTTGTGTGTGGTTTTTTTTGTGTTCTGAGTAGCCTGGAGGTGATTATTATTGTTTTCAACAACAAGGTAAGCTCCTTTTATTGTTTTAATAAAAGTTTAAATCCTGTAGAATAGGAAAGAAATTTTTGAATAGAAGAACAGACATTTTTTACACCGTAATATTAATTTTTCTGAATTAAATCAGTGTTAATTTTACGTAGTTTAATCTTGCGGTAATCAGATATTAAACGTGATTTCGTTCTTT
>QYTT01087462.1:0-22965 GCA_006980735.1 Dasypogon diadema | reverse complement strand
CAAACGCAAATCTGATCTAGCGCGGCAGAGCTCGAAGGATGGAAAAACAATAAGCGTAGTTTATAAAAATGTGTTAAAATAAGATATTTACAGTAAATCACAACAGTTTGCAGTTAGTTTGTATTTGTATTATTTGCAATATTAGTATCCTAAAAATAGAAAAGACTACTCAAAGTAACTGCTCCACGCAGACGAAGTCGCGGGCAAAAGCTAGTTAGACATAATTCGAAAGGGAAGCAATCTATCACTTTAGAAGCTTATACAGATGAATTTTATGAAATTCCAAGTCAGAAAAAAGGAAGTAAGCCATGTCCCCCTCTCCTTGGTCGGGCCGCCATATTGAATTTCCAGATCATTGGACATAATTCGAAAAGGAAGCAGCACATCACTTTAAAATTTTGTAGAGAAGAGTTTTTTGAGATGAACAATAGTATTTACATTATATAGGGTATCAAGTAATCAACCTAAGGCTGATTATATATTTCATGTTTTTTAATTTATTTTGTTTTGCTTTGAATTATTTATTCGTTGACTTATTTTCTTTTGATTTGAATCATATCTCGCGAAAACCTCCTTTAAACGAAAAATGTGCAATTGCACAGAAAACAAGGGAAATATATTGAGCAAAGCATTGAAGATGAAGTTAGAAAAGAGAAGAAGTGAGCTCGACACACAGTCGTGGGCAGTTTACCATGTGAAAAGCACGGCTCAAGAGAGAAAAATCCTACTTTGCCAAATGTTTGCCCTTGAAATTTGTTAGTGGAAATTGCGTAGGAGAGACGTACAGGGAACTGATGGCGACAGAAAGTAAAAGAAAGAGCTAGAAAACCCCTGCACATTTGCACAAAAACCCCATAGTAGAAATTTCAATTCAGTGTAAATTGCCTTCACATCTGCATGCATTAGTTAAAGAAGCTCATATTCAAAATTCATGTAGAATAATGTCGGTTGAAGCTCATGCACGTACAAATTAAAATCTTGCTAGTAAAGTCTACGGTCATGCAATTAAAAATATGTACATTATGTAAGTAAATAATATTATTGTCTTATAATGTGATAGCTTCGCGGTAAACTAAACTGCCACTTATTCCTCCTACTGGAGTAATATCTTAACCCTTTATTGCATAACTTTTTCTTTTTTGTTGTCAACGACATGTGTTATGTAACATTTAAGAGCCTGAAGATAATTTTTGTTTTGTGTTTCGGACTATACGAAATAGATTTTCTACACATTTTTAGGTTTGTTATATACACGCAACATATCTAAGATCATCAGGTAAATAATAAAAGTATTCAGGAATTTGATGTTGTCATACATACGAAGAAAAAAATAAGAAAATTTAGTGTATAAATAAAAAAAGCTGCATAAAGTCTTTTAAATATTAGTCAACATCGTATATATGTAGAATATGACATTTTTTTAAGATTATGGGCCTGTTTGAGAACTCAGTTTCTGCAGTCGTTTGCAATTTTTGCCCGTGCAGTTAACTATGTAAATGAAGAAGGTTTTCGAAAATAACGATAATATTTAACCCAAAGTACTCCTTTTACATAGATTCTTATTCCGCTATTTGAAAAATTGTTCTCCAAATACGTTAACTACACGGGTCAAAATTGCAGCCGATTGCAGAAAATGCATTTTTGAACAGGCCCATAGTGTAGAACAATTTTTCTAATTAGGATAGGGCAAACTATTTAAAAGAAGTACTCTTTGTTAAATTATTTTCGAAAAAATCAGTATTGACACAGTTAGCTGTACACATAGAAATTGCAATCGACTACAAAAACTAAAATCTTGGCCAGGTTCGTACTATACAATAAATGGTTAAAATAATAGAGAAAATGAGAAAAAATTCCAATAAATTCATCTGTTGCATACCTATCAACGGTAACACCAACTACGTTACATATGAATGCCATTTTTTCAGTCATTACCCATGCAAACTAGGCATTGTGACGTCATGAGAAATGGAGATGTCTCTCTCTCTTTTGATTTAATAGACCCTTAAAAGTCAATTCGAATCTATTTTGAGGAATTCATTTCCGCATCAGTACAACTTCACCCATTTGTCCAGAAACGCAACTCCAAAGTGATTTGAATTGGATTTGAATATTGCCACAGGGATATAGCTTTCTCTCACGAAAAGCCCCTTTAAACAAAAAAGGACACTGAGCTTTCTTTGAATTTGGGTTTGTGAGAGCAATCGGGAGAATGTTCGTAAATTGCGAGCAAAACTTTGGAACTCTAATTATATTATTATGACATGATATGATAATTTAGATGGTTTTATACATATATTTAACTACATAACTTTAGATTTTACGACTTAAGATTTTAAGACTTTGATTCGTATCTACATGAACCTTATCCTACTTTATTTTACATAAATTTTTCTTTAGTTCGTGCATACAAATGCAAACACAATTTACAACGAATTCAAATTTGTATGAAATACCATCATAAAAAATAATATGTAAAGTAAGTTTTACTTTGCATGTAAAGTGGACCAGGCTTACTGGGGTACTTGCCTATGAAACAGTGATGGGCAAATTGTCTACACAATATAAATTACGCCATTGTCGACGCGTAAATAATATTTCACGTAGACAATGTAATATATGTAAACAATGTAGACAATAGATATTGGGTCCTATCTGGACGACTCAACTCACAAATAATTCGCATTGATAAATTAAATTTGAAAATTTTGTGACGTCACTCTATAAGTGGAGCTTGAATCTTTGTCAGAGAAAGAATATACATGGTTTTGGTAGAATTCCAATTGGAAGCGAGCAAAAGTGACGTGCATTTTTTGTGGAATTTTTAATGTAATAAAATGGCGATTCAGTGTAAAAACCTGGCAACCCTTGTAGTCTGTAAACCGTGGAAATTGGGCTTGATCAAGTTTTCGGTTTTTACTACTGACCTCTAGTAAATGGACTGATTAATTTGATATTTCATGCAATGTCTTGAATACTATGGACGGAGCGCCCTAAAGCATTTCATTAAAGAATCATGGGGCCAATTTTTGCAATCAGTATATCTTTCCCATTTGCTCTTACAATCGTACAGTGATAGTGGCTGAACAAAATGTTCAGTGGATTAAAGGAAAAGCAGACATTACATATGTTAAAAATAGATAGACATAGCGAAATATATTTTAGTCTCTTATTCACTTAACATCGTTTTGACACTCTTGTTAACTATTCGAAGATGCCTTTCGTGAGTTATAATGCGCACTACAGTGCATGCTCTAAGCGCACGAGAAAAGACATCGTTAAATCTACTGTCCCACTCTTGGAACTAGGAAGTTCTAAAATAACGGACTCAGGCAGGAAGCTCATATACAGCGTACAAGGGCTTCCTGTTTTATTGCCACAACACGATCACAATTTATGAAAAAAATTATAAGTTTCTCAAATGGCTTTACATGTGCCAAATGTGAAAATAATGACTGTCGAATTTAACTCGATTAATATTTCTAATAAATATGTACACAAATATATAAATCCCAGTTAAAAGTGTCACATTTTGTATGGAAAAATTACACAACTAGCGCCATATAGTGTAGTTATTTAGTTGAAATGTTTAGTTTCCATTGTCTACCAAAGGTTTACATTGTCTACGTAAACTATACATTATCTACATTGTTTACGCATTGTCTACCCCGGAGTGTAGACAATGCAAATCTACGCGTAAATGCCCATCACTGCTACGAAAACAATCTGTAATATGACTTGTAGTATCTCCTTGCTCTGCTTAGAAAGTTCCATGATTTATAGAAATTACACGGGCTATAGTATTTAAATACTTGCCTCCAAAAATGGTATGGCTGGGATAGTCGCTATGTATACAGAGTCTTCGGGCAGAGTGATGCCACTTTGAAGATATTATTCCTTATGCACGAACGCAGCTCGGAATGGAGAATTTAAGTAAGTCGAATCAAATCTGAATTTTATTCTTTCTATGGTCTCTATTTACACGAAACCCTGAAATACCTTCTACCCTAAATTTACCTTATTCTAACATATTTCGTAATTCACATTTCATCGGCATTATATTACTATGGCACTACCACCACAAAAACAAAGAAAGTTATCACCTAACAAATTTCCATAATAAGTCGGTCAATCCCAAGTGGATTAACCAGCCAAAGCCGTGAACCCTTAATTAGTCATAAGATTACCGATAGTCATTCATATCATCTTACTCATCATATGGAAGCTATTCATGAAGTTATTTTCTCTAGTAATGCAAGTGCGGTGTCAATTGTTTGTTTACCTATTGCACCTTACTTTTACTTTCTGTCCCATCTGTTTAAGACGTGATGATTTCTTTCTTGTATGCATTGCATAGTTTCATTCTTTGGCCTTGTTTACATTTTTGTGATGATTTTATGCGTCTGTAATATTACATGATTTATACTTTCTTGTTTATGCGTCTGGCATTTTGTTTACATTATTTTCATTCTTATGTATGAATGCTCTACAAATCACTTGGAGCTTTACCGCTGGGTGGCGGGGAAACGGACAGCTTTATAATAATAATAAAAGTAATAGGGAATTCTTGGTGGAAATGCACAGAGTTTCCTAGCTCTTCGTTTGAATTTCTGTCGTCATCAGTTCCCTGTGCGTTCCTTCTACGCAATTTCCACTAACAAGGCTCAAGGTAGACATTTGACAAAGTACGCCATTTCTTTTCTTACCATAGTCAACTGTACAAGGTGGCAGTTTCTGCCGATACGTTTTGTGTTAAAATCTTACCCGGACCGAAACAAGATGTTTTCCTGGCAAGAAGAAAAACTATCATTACTATTTTTATAATTTGTATCATTCCTTTTCTTATCCATTCTCTTAACACGAAGAAATTAGGCCTATGGTGAGGACACCTCTCGATAATCGAAAACCTGCACCGCTTACCCTACCATAAGACGATGAGGAAGCCCTCAGTACCGCTTCCCTTGCCTTCCGTGTAATTGCGCAGGGGTTCTTACTAATAAAAATAAGTGACGTAATGCTTATGGGAATGGCCATATAACAAAAAGAGAAGCTATAATTGGTTGATACCAATTATATTATACCTTGAAAATACGTGGGGAAATAAAGTAATGAGTCTTATGATGAATTGTCCGCGGCTGCTTGTTCTTACATTTTCGCAGCTAATTTCAAATCTTGTATATCCGCAATCTGTGGACGTGCTCTTTGGCACTACATCAACAACAAGGAAAAAGTTTTAAAAAATAAATAAATAAATGAATATGAATTGTACGTTAAAATGATATTTGGAATACTTTTGTACTGAACAATTTTGTAGAATAGCACTGTTTTCGTTTTAGAATAGAGAAAATAATATTTTATGAAAAGACTTGTGAAATTGATTTCTCAAAAATGGGGTTCGAAAATGCATAATTACAGAGTATTGATTCAAGAGGTTATTTGGCCTTAAAAGGACTCCTACAAACTTACTACACACTCGCACGTAACATTTTACGTTCTCCCCACTTCTGGCATTAAAAATGGGATGTTACAATAAAAAACAAAGAAGCTTTCCTCCAAGTAACAGTGGCGTAAATAACGCCCCCGCAGACCCCGCGTTGGGGGGGGGGGGCGCAGCAAAGCCAGGGGCGCCATTAAGTCCCTTGATGAAAATGATAAATAAAGTGGAGACGGACGTTTTCTTAGAAATAATATAAATAAAAAAAAGAAAAAAAACACATTTTTCTAATAGACTAAAAAGAATAAAATAATTTTAATTGTTAGGAGAACGCTGAAAAGTATGTGTCCTACAAGGTGGTCGTCTCAGTATGATTCGGTGAATGCTCTGAAATGCAATTTTTCATCTGTAATGAACAGCTTATCTAAAATAATTCTCACTTCGAAGAATAAACATGAATTTGAAGAAGCAGCGAATATTATTAAATTTGAACTCCTTCGAGTTCGTATTGTAGCGTGTGATTTGCTCGAAAGTGTTAGTTGTAATCTGTCGGCTTTACGCAATGTTTTTTCTTCTCTTTTAGAAGAAGCTGAAGTCATTGCTAAAAGCTGGCAGATAGATATTACTTTGCTCAGAGCCGGCAACGAAAAGTCAAAAAATTTTATGATGAATTATCAGATGACTTTCAAGGAGCCCAGTGAAAAATTTCGCATTACTGTATTCAACGCGTCCTTGAGTATACAGATAGCTCAAATCAAAACGCGTTTTGAGAGTATGCGGACGAACAAAAATAATTTTATGTTTTTGAATCCTTTGTTCGGCTCAAGCGAACAAGAAACTGAAAAATCAGTTCAGAAATTATGTGAGTAGTATGAAAATGGTTTGTCCAATTGTCTTATTGATGAAATGATATGTACTGTTTCGACAGAGATCAAAAGCCGAAATCTCAATTTTTATTGATAGATTATAAAATGTTGGCTTCGAATTTACCGAATGTATGTACGGCGCTTGTTTTGTTTTTGACGTTACCTGTTACCTCTGCTTCAGTAGAGCGTTCATTTCCAAAACTCAAAAACTCAAATTGATGAAAACGTATCTACGCAGTACAATGTCCCAATCGCGTTTAAGCGGACTTGCTATTGTGGGCATAGAACACGAATTGGCGAGTAAACTTGATTTAGACAACGTTGTGAAAGAATTCGCTAACACCAAAAACCGCCGCGCTTTGCTCAGTTGGTAATAAGTTTTACTCTAAAAGTAACTAATAATAATGTTTATACGATTTGCATCATATTCATGCATAAACAAATTAATAATTTTAACGCATCCAATTACTAATTTTCAGTTAATCCCAATCCCCCTCCATACACATATTAACCCTTCGTTTTCTTACGTTTTAATCATTAAAAGGTTTTTTAATTGCAGTACATTATCTTAAAATTTTAGCACTTTTACAGCAAAAATACTTTATACAGTATTTCTTAAACGTTTCAATTAAAGAACGCTTACGAGTGAAATTTTTTACCAAAATGTTAATACGATGGATCAAAACGGGTGAAAAATAGCAGGGCGCTTTCAAAAATCTGCGGAGGGGCGCTCGTACTCTTAGTTACGCCACTGACAAGTAACCTAGGTTGTCTTCCTAGAAATTTTTTTACGAACTTGGATTTCCAATTTAAAAGTACGTTATAATGTTACGACTTAGTATTGGCAATTGCCAACATTTACAAATACTCTTCACAATAATATTTCTCGAAATATCGCAGTTTTCTTTTCAACAACTATAATACCTACCACAGGTAAATCGTCGGAAGACTTCTAGTCTATCTGATCACGGCCTTTTCATATAATGTGACCTTATGTTACGTTATGTAACACAAAAGGACAGTAGCCTGATACATTACACCACCAACTTCTAACTAGAAAATTCCAAAAGCTAAATGCACTTCAAATCTAAAGTACCACAATCAAGTAGATAGTAGACTTGACCAGTGCATTACGTAATAACATAGTTTTGGTTATGCTACCATGACCTGCTGGGTAGTTAGTGGCCAGTGGTAGTCTGGTGGCGTTATATAATTTATAAAAAGTATTATGCAGATCACAAATATGTCACTTCTCATTTGCATTTTGTAATTAAATTGTCATGGACCTGTAATACCACCGTATACCGTGATTTGCTTGCAGCAGAAATGTTGTCTTTGGCCTGAGAACATTTTGACCGAAGGAAAAGTAATCACTAGTAAAAGCTTGTTTCTCCTGTTTTTAATCACGAAATTTCAAAATTTTAAAATTGAATATTTCTGTTGATATTAGTACTTGCTTTATTTTATAGATAGGTAGTTGTGGTGTAATGTGCAGAAAAACTGGATTGGTTTCGAGACGATTTGGTGATTAGTTTTGTTCACATATTGCAGTCGTGAAACAGATTCCGGTGTTCATGTCAGGTTACGTATAATGCTATAACAAGTTGATGCAAATTTGATAAGGCTTTATTCGTAGTTCCTGGATGCACGCATTTCAGTAGCAGTGTATAAGCTGACAGCACCTCTAGTTATGTGCAATCGGAAAGCTATGCACTCTGTTCTCGTTGGCAGCGATGCCAATTTAGCGGATTTTCGGAAACTTTATTGTTTTCCTCGTCTGCTAGGATATTTTTTTTGAAAATCCTCAACTAAGATCAGCTTTACTAATCTATTACTAAAATAAAATCTGCTAAAAAATTTTAGAAACCATTGCAAAGGCGAAAAAAACAATAAAGTCGTTTCCGAAAATTCGCTAAATTGGCATCGCTGCTCGGTGAAGACCCTGGCTTTAGAGCCTTCCGAATTACACAAAGGAGATTTAGTTTAGTATTGAGTTCTTAATTAGTGAGAAAAAATATATTTAAATTTATTTTATTTAAATGAAAACACAAAGATCATACTTTCCCAAAGACTAAATATTTTCTTACTATGGTTGATATCTTAAAACATTTCGGGAGATCTGTTTTTTAGGTACTTCTGAGATACCTTTATTCTCATATTCATGTTCTTCATTTTGTAGTACCATATTAGACCAAGAATATTTCTATTAATTTATTTATTTTTTTACTGGTTTCGCTTTACGTTTTTAGTTTCAAAAAATTTTAGTTTTCGATTACCTTTGAAATTTAATTTCAAATCATTGAAAATGTTGATTAATAACCTGAACTATGAAGAACGGTTTAAAATTTAATGTTTACAAATTTTTAACAAAGAAGAAATGCAATTCAAATGAACTTCAAAATAAATATAACCCATAATGGTCCATCGTGTTACGGCACTGCTAAACTTTAAAAAAAGGTTTAATGGTTTGGTTATTCAACGCAAAATATACGGAGAACTTTTAATATTATGGACCTATTCCAATCCCAGTCTTCAGCTTCGTCTTCGTCTCGATATAACAATTAATGACATCAGCAAACAAGTTAACTTGTTCCAATTCGTTTGCTTACTAAAAGGTATTTTCTTACTAAAAGGTTGACTTGATAAAGTATTATACAAACTAGTCAAGATACATGGCGTAGACAACTAACGTCATTAACTGTCCTAACAAGATGAAGACGAAGACGAAGACTTGGATTGGAATCGGCCCTTCTTACTAGACCCAAAGTACAGGGCAACAGTGATGGACATTTACACGTTAAGATAAACAATGCGTAGATAATGTAGATAATGCATAGTTGACGTAGACAATGTAAACTTTTAGTATATAATGTAAACGTTTGGTAAACAATGGATTGCTATAGCATGCAGCTGAAAGCTAAAGAAAAACGAAGAAAAAAAGTTATAATTGGTTTAGATCAATTATGTTATACCCTAGACGTAGGGAAAAAAGGAAACAATACGTTTGTAGTTAATTGTCCGCGGCTACTTATTCACATATACGCAGCTGACCTTCAAATTTGCAGGCAGTCCTACTATGCGCAACCTGTCGACGCACTCTTTAGTTTTAATTAGCCATTTCGTGAATACTCCGTTGACCTCTAGTAAACTCTGTCTTCTATATTGAACCCGCCATTATGAATCTTCAAAATTTCACTCCAGATTCGAAATCAGCAACCTCCAAAAACCCATATAGACCTATTTTCATGATGGTCGAGAAGCTCATTAAAAAGTTGACATTTACGACAGCCATAGCGATCGCATATTTGATCCGCAATGTTGAATTCTTAAGCTTTAAGGTTAAATTCGTAATCATCAGCCCCAAAAACCTATATATCCGTCATTTTGCCAACATTCCATTGACGTTTAGAAATTCTTTTCCACCATATTGGATTCCCCATTTTGAATTTAAGAAATCTGACTCCGGATTCGCAAACAGCAGCATCGGAAACCTATTTATGCATATTTTTATGACGATCGCAAACAACTTTGGAAAAATTTACATTTCCGACTTTCATGTGGCAGCCCTGTGAAGGAGTTGGCCGATTTGGTTAATTTTCTGCCAGGATATGATTTTACTAAAGTACTTGCGTGCCGAATTTTATCCATCTACTTGGAAGTGTTCTCGTTTTAGAAGGAAAATATCGATTTTTTATTTGACATAGCTGGAGATTTCATATGGCAACCCTACAAAGGATTTCTACAAATTGGCCCATTTACGAACTTGGTCTTTCATTTTTAATAAAGTAAACCCTCTTATACCCTTGATGTATAGTATTATAGCTGCTCACAGCTTTGAGATTGCGTCATTGGCGTCGAAATTCATTGCCTTTTTTTATTATATATTTTATAGAATTTCGCTGAAGTGTAGTGTAATTTACCTATGGGTGAATTTGATTGAACGTTATATACATTAACGCTTGCATGTTTGCTGGTAGAATTAATTTTCTGGGCCAGTATATTTTAGTTCATGTGAGATCATTGAGGTGTGAACATCAAATAAGTAAAACAGTGGAAAAAATAAAACAAAATATACTAAAATAGAACAAAATCCTAGAAAACGTCACAATTATCAGAAGCTTTGAATCTCTTGAATTCGTATGCATATAAAAACTATAAAAGAGTCCAATTTGGGGTCTCCAGACGAGTAAAATCGCAGACAGACCGTCCTAGAACTGGAGGGTCATCAGGTATTCCTGCCAGCTAGATGCGCCAGTATTCCAGATAGCGTCCTTCCTGGCCGACATAAACAACATGAAAAACTTTTTATTGGAAAACCAGTACCCGCTGGGAAAATCTGTTCATCTTGTCACCATATTTATATTCACATTGAAATTAAATGCTTGTAAAATGTGACATAAATTTTTATAAATAAAACAAAATGTATTGTGAATAAAATTTATTTATAAAATCATAGTACATCCTTCACATCAATCCAAGGGCTGTGTTTCAGTGGGAATCCTAACCATTTAACAAAGATCTTTCTTCCGCTTCCCTTTAGAATTTTCTCAACAAGGTAGAGTTTCGGATGTTTCACTTTCAACAGCTCCGGTTCATAGAAGCTTCCATTGATTGGATTGGTCATGTATTCCTCCAGCAGGTACGTGACGGGGTTTGTATTCTGGACATTCACAACTTTGAAGATCTCCGCCGACCAGTTTTGGGTATATCCTTTTCGGAACACGTGCTTATGCTTGCTTATGCGAACGAAATCTCCAATCTTTTACTTTGCTGAGTTAGCAATTTTACTGTGGCTGTATACAGTTGAGAAAAGTCGTTTCTCGATGGAGGTATTGACATCATATGGTCGCATTTGTATTGTTCGGTATTTCTTGCTATTGTATTCCGTGACCAGGTTTTGAATCATATCAATCCACCGGTAACTGCCGTTCATGCTAAACTCTTTCCACATCATGTTCTTTAAGGTGCGATTAAAGCGCTCTACTATAGATGATTTAAGGGGACTGTAAGTTGAATAGTGATTTACACTGTGTCTTTGCATCAAATTATGGAAATGGGTGTTGTAAAATTTCTTGTCGTTATCAGTCTGCAAGCTTTTTGGTACTCGTCCCTCGTCTAATATGAATGCCATAGCCTTCGTGATGTCAGCGCCTGTTTTCTGTTTAATGGGTACTGCACACGCGTACTTGGAGAAGGTGCGATGACTGTTATCAAAAAGCAGAATCCGCAGATTACATGCATGTAGGCGTTCATTTCAACTAAATCCGCTTGCCATAAATTATCTAGGCCTTTGGTTATAACACGACGACGCTTAAAGTTCCTTCTTGCAGGCTTATGCAGTTCATTAACCACCTGTCTCTTACTTATTTCAATGCAAAATGAGATGAAATCTTAACGTCTTTATTCATATACACCATCATCTTTCCCCTTTTTAGGGATCCGTAGTCAACAAGGAACCCTTATAGTTTCAGCATGTCCGTGCGTCTGTCCGCGGTTTAGCTCAGAGACGCTTAATACTAGAAAGCTGTAATTTGGCATGGGTATACATATTAATCACACCGACAAATCTCACCTACACGTAAAGTGGGGGTGAATTTTTTTTTTCTCGTCTATCCAATGGTGTGGGGTGTCGTTGGATAGGTCGTTGAAAAATATTGCGGGTGTGTGAAAGCCATTTTTCCATTCAGGGATCCGTTTGCGAAATATTAAGCTTTAAAGTGCTAATTTTTGTTAGAGTCAAGTGTCCCCCCCCTGCCAGCTAAACGGTAATTCCGGGAAATGTGAAAAAATTCACGGCAGTAGTATATATAACGAAGTTAAAAGGAAAACTATCACAGCTAAGTAGGCTTTACAAGTTAACGAGTAATAGTCGACCAACTAGTAAAAAGGAGAATTTCGTACAAATTCCATTGAAAATTACTTAGATGAAGTTGGAAGTTGTGTAAAACAGGCAGTAAATATAAGTTTATGAATCATGTAAAACTATGGAAAAATAAAATCATAACATCCTTAATAATAATAATTCTTAAATTAATAACAATGTTTACTTTCGAATAACGCATTGGATTGGGCGGCGCTTTGTGGTGCGGGGCCTGCACGTGGAGGGAGTCGAAGTAACAAATCGAGCGGCTGCCGCGCTCATAGGCGCGAGCGCCCAGATGCTGTTCGGATGTGCCTCGAAATGCTACCTATAAGTTTGCGATTTACTTCAACAGGTTTAAATATTTAACAAAGGTCTTGATAGTTTTGGGCTCTTGCGAAATTTACTACTTATTCAAATTTTTTACAAAGCTCTGACGAAACAAGTAAAGTTCAGCAGCAATCCCCAAATTAGATAGCATGGAGTTTCGCATGCTGCAAAAGCCGAAAAGGACCCTGAGAAATATATGCATTGAATTCTTTTAGATTTAAGAAAGAAATTTTCCAATTAACTGTAATTTGAGATCTGATCTTAGATAAAAGCCATAGAAAACAAATTTATATGGAAATATTTAAATAAAACGCATGTGGGGCTATAGAACGTGTAATGGTTGAGGCTGTGTCTTGGGGTGCTGAACCTGGCAGGAAAGCCCCGGGCGACACCTTCCGCGGGCTCGACATGCTTGAGTGCCAGCATTGCCGAGAGGGCGGAGTAAGTTCTTAGAGGAAACCCGCCTGTTGTCACCGGCAGACCATTAACAAAAATCATGCCGGTTACTAGAAAGGAAAAGAAGGAGGAACAGGAAAGAAACGGGAGGAGAGATAAAAGGACAAGGGAAAAAACAAAAATAGAAGCAATAAAAAAATGAAGTAAAAAAACACAAAAAGGACGAGGCGGAAGGGAAGCTCATATGTGGGGTCCCCATTCTCCCACCTGCCTGCGGTGGGAGGAGTCTGATGGTAGTGTACTTCCCCTGGATCCTGTAACGTCCCGGTGGCCCGTTTGCGGGACGTCCCTTTTTGTATTTTTTTATTTCATTTGGCTATCTCTCAAGCATGCCGGGCTCGCCGAAGGTGTCACCCGGGGCTTTACTGCCAGGACTTCGCGTCCGCTTCAGCACACCAAGCCACACCTACAACCATTACAGACGATTTTTAATTTATATTAAGTTGAACAAATCATTCACACAGCTTGTATCAAAACTCGTTATTTTACCGTCCTAATTATCAGCATAAATCAATAGACGTGCTAACACTTAAACTCCGACCTTAAACTTGTCGCATAATATTGCACTAGTCAATGCACTCGAATTTTAGCGGCATTAATTTCAGTTCGTAGCGTTTGAACTTCACCGGTCTTCAACTCGCCGATACAAGTTTTCCTTTCACTACAAAACCGAACACGATTTCCGAGCGCGTTTGCATCACATATTTCCATAAAGCCCTTGATAGATTTCTAGCCCGCCTTTCGTCACCTGAATCTTAATTATCTTATTTGCATGTCCTTAAGCGTCTGCCAGCGGACGAAAGGTAAAAATATCTTAACTTAACCGGTGTTTCACTCGCTGGTACATGCTTTCCTTTCACTTTAAAATTAAGTAAGCTAAGTACATACCGTATATTATCATAAAATACATGGTATATGCATTTTACGCCAAAACCAATTAATCAGATCATGTGCAAGTTACCTTCTACGATTTCTGAGCGCGGTTGCATCACCTATTTCCATGAAGCGCTTGATAGATTTCTAGCCCGCCTTTCAACACCTGAATCTTAATTGTCTTATTTGCATATCCTCAAGCATCTGGCGTCCGATGGAAATTGCGGGTGGAAATTGAGGGAGGAAGGCATTAGGTGCGAGGAAAAGTTGCGATTGATCTTGGGTGGTTGGGTGGGCCCAAAACCATCCAAAACCGACTACTAGGGTATTTGCACCAACTTTTCAGTTCGAGTCGGAACATGAATTTCTCTCGGAGTCTGATCGCATGTCCTTTGGAGGACTGTTTGCTTCGGTTTGTTTTCTTACTTGCTTCTTTTGTTCATAAGTGATTGCCATCCGATCTGAAAATCAATCTTCCGATGTTCAGCTTCATCTATGAGGTCCAACTGATCCAGTTCCTTATTCTTTGAACTACTACTTGCCGATGCTGCCATAGACGTAAAATCCTGTGAAATAAGATGGGCTTTCCTGTGAAAAAATTTGGCTTTTGGAATCATCCATTTCTACAAAGGGTACGATGGCCCTCCACAATACAATATTTGAATAAGAGATTGTTCCTCAATATTCCATCCCATGGAATATTAGAGTTATCTTGTATATCAAACTCGCAGTCTTTTGGTAACAGAGTTTATAATTCCCCGTTACATATACCCAGTGTTTCGTTCTTACTAAACTCACCATTTATTTCTGTTGTTTTTTTAATGATTGGGGCAGTAGATTTTAATACTGATTTCTTCTGTAAGCTAATGTCAACTCCTGTATCTACTAATAAGTCTAGCTTTGGATTGTTGTTTAAATTTATAGGTACCCTTATCTAAAATTTGTTGTTTTTCTCTGTTTGACACAATTATACCTCTTTGCGAGGGCTCTGGCCATGATGTCCTGTTGTCTTTTCATAGTTTTCTGACCATTTTTTCATGTTTAGACTCCCATTCCTGCCATGCGCCGCATTCGTTCGAGTCTTGACCCATGCGTTTGTAGAACTCACACTTTTCCTAAAGCTGAAATTGTTAATTTGAGGGGAATTGGGGTTGCAAAAAGAAAGGGTTGATTTACTTTGCATTGCACAATTTTGTAGACTATGGCCGTCCATGCGACATTTGAGAGGAAGTATGCTCAATGCAGTTACAAATCCCACACTTCTGCTAGTTGTTGTATTCCGCTTTAACATTTTCGGTACTTGGAAACATTATAGACACTTGTTTACCCCCGAAATTGGGGTATGCACTGACTTCATTGCGGTTGAAATTAGAGATTGTGGTGGTAAAAATGAATTAGAATTTGTCAAGGTAGTATTCACACTGTATTGAAAATTGGAATCTGTATCATTATTAGGGCCGATTCCAATCCAAGTCAACATCTTCGTCTTCGTCTCGTTATAACAATTAGTGACGTCAGACCGAGACGAGCATCAAGCAAGCTTGTTCCAATTGGGCTTGATTTTTCACATTTCGTTCATCTGCCATGGTTAAGACTATTGGGACTGTTAGGCAGAAATTGATGGAAATTACACATTATTTTTGCTTCAAATCATTTGATTTTAATAGTAAAAGCTATTAGCTTATAGTAAATCAAAAATAATAGAAAAGAATATGCATTTTCTTGAATAAAACCTATCCATAATTTGGATGAAGTCAACTCAAAAGTTGAAAACTTGATGAAGTGTTATACAAACTAGCCAAGTTCCAAGTTATCTCGGTCTGACGTCACAAATTTTTATAACAAGATGAAGACGAAGACAAAGTGTTGGATTGGAATCGGCCCTTAGAAACGCTGGTAAAACTTTTTTGTCGACCGTAAACACTTTCACTGCTTGACATTGACAAGTTTTGATTCCAACCCGATATACTTGACACAAAAGGATGATAATTTTGCATATATACTCTCCTTTCCCAAATTTCGATTTGTTTGGCTTTTTCGAAAATTTTTTTCAGGGATATTTCATCTTCACATCCCCCCACTCCTTGGTTTAGCCGGCATATTGAATTTTTGGATTATTGGACATAATTCAAAAGGGAAGCATCCTATCTCTTTAGAAGCTTGTACATATGAGTTTTATGAGATTCCAAGTCAGAAAAAAAGTAAATCATGTCCCCTACTCCTTGTTCGGACCGTCATATTGAATTTCCAGATTATTGGACAAAATTCGAAAAGAAAACAATCTATCACTCTAAAATTTTGTACAGAAGAGTTTTATGAGATGAATTATATTTATATATAGGGTATCAAGTAATCAGCCTAAGGCTGATTATATATTTTTTGTTTTAAAGTTTTATGCGATTCGCCACACAAAACCATAAACGCATTACTTCTCAACAGATGATAAGTCGACGGAACGAGATACTGTAATCAAGGAAAAGCTTACAGCTTATCAAGTTGTTGACCTAACTTCGCTGCAGTGTTTCCTATGAAGTTCCACAGCTGTGAAATATCGAGCGAAGCCAGAAGTTAGTAAAATAAAGTTCATTGCTACCGCGATTCTTCACAGCTGAGGATCGTTGGCTAAAGTCATGCTGACATTTAACAAATATACAAGCGGCGAGTATTTCACTGCTGAATTCTTAAGTATTTTGCAAAGCTTGTGACAATGAAATGCTTTGCGAAGTGGACTTGACCTTGTGAACAAGAGTTAGTTGGCCAGTTTTTCATCGTGCCTGGCATTTTCCTAAAAAACTTTTTGAAGAAGATGGATGATAATCGGCACACAAATATTTTACTCGACAGACTGCTTAGAAAGCCATAGTCTAAATGGTAAACTAATTTGTTTCACTGGATATAAAAGTGAGGAAAAAATAGAAATGAAAAAAATCGGGCAATACCTTTAGATGAAGCTAATAATTGTTAATAATTATATCAAATTTCTCCCTTCCAGTCATAACGCAAAATAAATGTATGGAAAATAAAAATTTACATTCGAGTATGTGTGTATGTATATTCACTTAAGGGTCCAAGTGATATTTAGGGGTCACCTCGAGCTCAAAAGATCATTTGAATCAATACTCAGTATGTATATTCGATATAAAAGTCCTGCGGCACAAAGAGGAGTACTTAATGATTGCTTTGGCCTTAATTAATCGTAAGAATTTGAAGATATTCCACCGTCCCATTCATTTTTATTTACATAGTCAGCATGTGTAAATCTAAGTAACCATGCATGCAAATAAACTACATATCCATTAACGAAGACAAAAAATCGTTTGATACCTACATGTCTGTGTGTTCACATTATAAATCGAAAACCATTTAAAATTTACTTCGTTAGCAAAATCAACTTCGCAAATGGGCAAACCCTTTACAGGATTACTTTATTCAGTCTGCAATATTCTCAAATAACATTGGCTACTTTAAAAAAGAAAAGAAGCTATAATTAATTTAGACCAATTATGTTATATCCTAGATGTAGAAAAAAGAAAATAATGAGTTTGTAGAGAACTTCAAATCTGCAAACCATATCCTATTATCCGCAACATGTGGTTGGGAAGCGTGGGAAAGCTTTTAAGAAATATATATTCATAAATAAAATAATTGTTTAACACTTTTAGTAACTTTTGTATCGAACAATTTTGTAGAACAGGAGAGCTTTCATGCCAAAATTGATAAACCCATATTATATGAAAATACCTTAATAAAGGAACTGTAAAGAGTTTGCTCACTAGCAAAAGGATTCTCGACTTATTGTGTGGGTATCAAAAGGTTTTTTACTCTCTACTAATGGATATGGTACTTTATTTGTCAATATGATAGATATTTTTGGACATTAAAAAGGATTACTTAGATGCCCTACATATGCAAGAGTACACAAATCCAATGGTGGAATAGAAGTTATTGACCTCGAAGAGACCCATATGGATCACTTAAATGAACGTAATATTCTGTGCCAAAAATGTGGAGTTAAAATAAAAACAGTTTCTTACGTAATATTAAAATTGACAAAAGATTACGCAAACTAGAATGCAATGGTATATATCAGGTCAGTTGTGGAGATTGCCCTTCTATATATATATTGGGAAAACCAAACGCTCACTAAAAGTTAGGCTTAAAGAACATAATAATGCATCAAAAACTGAGAAACCTTTATCTGGACGTTCAAAGCAGTTGAAGCAGAGCGATCATAATTCCAGCGTTAGGACATAAAACTTATACATAAATTAAGTGGTGGACAAGTTTTAGACAGGCACGAGATATTTGGAATAAGAAAATCTGAGCAACACGGTTATGCTTTGTTGAATGACCAATTAGATTTTAATAATAAGAGTCCCCTGTTAGATCATGTAATGGCAGAGTAGAACCATAAAAATTGTAGGTACAGTAGAATTAGGCAGAGATAGAGCTTTAGATTTAGTCTAAGCCCTGATGATGTCTAGATAGGATGAAACGCTGGCTAGATTCAAATAATAATAACTTTCTTGGAACTAAGAAACAAGTGTTTTTGTTTTAATCATGTATAAAAACATGTTCCACCAAGTGCTGACAATTAAATCTGTTAGAGTGAGTGTGAAGTTATATAAGAAAAAAGAAGCTGACGTCCAAGTGATCTTTAATTTCAACCCCCTGTCAAGGTCAGCACTGTTAAGTGCCCCAACTTTAGTACAAAACAGCTTTTTACTCTTGGCAATTAAAAATGCAGTTAAAAGTAGAATTACACTCGACCATTAAGCAAAGTTGACCTTCCCTGAGTTTTTTCCTAGTTCGCTCTTAACTCCTTGACGCGTAAGGATCAACTTTTTGACTGATCAAACCAATCAATCGCTGGATACCGTCCGGATCCCGGCGAAAGCTTTTTTTGCATCGAAACCGCTGGCGATGCGCGTACTATCGGGTTCTTAACCACCCGATAGCGGGCGAGCTTCGTTGTTCTTCACTTTAGTAGATAGGCTATGAGCGTTCTAACGCACTTTCCCCATATAGAAATGTATGGATCAAAATTTCGCTCAAATGCGCTATCTTGGATTTTGCCTATTGGTTACATGTAGGTGTGGGAGATGCTATATTCGTGTCCACGTGTGTGTGTGTGTGTGTGTGTGTGTGTGTGTGTGCGTGCGTGATGATTATGTTGCATCATGTTGCGAAATATGCCTTTTTTTTCTTTCGGATTGATTCTTATCATCGGCTGTTGCATTTATTCCACCATTAATAGGAAAGGGATATTATTTTTTAACAGCAGTTGTACAAATATCAAAATAAATGAGATATGAGAGCAACCAACTGAATCTAAAAGCCAAGTAACAGGAAAGCATAATTGAAAAAATGCAGATGCACACATTGTCTTGATCGTAGCAAAAATTTTGCAGCGAGCTCGCTAAATTAGGTTTAATGAAAAACACTGAAAAACAACTACTTAGTCAGACAGCACCCAAGCAAATTAATTTACCAGCAAGATTTACTTACAACAAAGTCAGAAGCAGCGAGAGTGAATAACGTTGTAAAGCTTCGTCTCCATTCAAGTCAGTAGGCAAATTAGTTCTTCTATATCGAAAGCTTTTGCACGTTGCTCAGGGTTATGCGCGCCTGTTATCATCAGTTTAGCTCGACATCGTAAAATATATTCATAAAAATTTACCAATTAACTTCAAATAACAAATATGACCAGAATAAATAAATAATATTTTTTAAAAAAGTACTAAAATATTGAAAATAAAATTTCATTAGTAACCCTTCGAAAGGTATATAAACAGGAGCCATAAAGGGGCAAGACCATTCTTCATATTGTGTTCATAAAGATAAGTCGTGCACAGTTAATACTAACAATTATATTAGTAAAATGACATCTTTCATTGAAAATATAAAGCTGAGAAATCATTTATCAAAGCGATTAACGAAGAAAGAATTGAAGAAGTAAAAAATTGCCTCAGAGAGTGTTCGGAAAATTTGTGTTTATTAAATACTGCTTTAAAAAGTACTAAAAATGTTGGCGCCATAAACAATTTGTTCATCGTTATTAATAAAATGATGGGATATTGAACAAAATTAAAAGCTTCTCTACCAAGAGGAGGGGGATATAAACCAACACACCCAAATAGAAAAGAATGGAGAGGAAATGGAATTAAATGGGAAGACATCTGTCTTTAATGAAAGAATAAGGAGCTCATGCATAACAAACTTACATCATAAAGACCCAATTGAATTTTTGGAGGATTGTGGTCCGCTATTTGTTCGGCGTGTTGCAAATATTTTAAAAAAAGAACCTTTCCTTAAAGTGAATGCCATCTTTTGCGGCAATTTCGTTAAATGTTCAGCAAAGGAAGAAACTGAAAAGTTCAAATATTTAAGCACTAGGAATGAAATAATATCAAGAGATACAAATCTTTCGGAATGGTTTGCGGAGAACATTAGGAATAGTATTCTTTCGGATTTGGACGATTTTCAGGATCGTGACTCTGGCTGGGCCTTGAAAGAGGTGGCAAATTTAATGATTAACATCAACAATTATGCACCCCTGTTGGGCTCATCTTATACCGAACTTCCACCGGCTATTGTGAAAAGGCATGCTTGCATCAATGTTCAAATAATGACAAGACGTGCTTCGCTTGGACGCTGGTGTCTGCAATGTATCCTGTTGAAAAGGATCTACAACGCGTTACAAAGTACCCTCATTACTAACAAACTCTATTAAATTTCGAAGGAATCACTTTCCCTATAAGCAGATCAGACATAACAAAGTTTGAAAAACAAAATGATATAAGCATAAATGTCTACGTTCTTAACAAAAGTAAAGAACAATTTACTGTTGCACCAACAAGACTCACCAAGAATAAGAAAGAAAAGCACGTCAACCTTTTGTTGCTGAAAAATTTCTACAATGAGAATGAAAGCGAATATAAAATTAAATATCATTATGTTTAGATAAAGGATTGGTCTCGTTTGGTATCATCTCAATAAGCTAATCATCACAGTAAGAAACATTTTTGCGATCGCTGTTCTTCTGCTCGTTTGGAGAAACATTCTATAGACTGCGAAGAAATGAACAATTACAAAGTGATCGTTCCAGAAGGAGGTTACCTTAAATTCGAAAACTTTAAGAACAAACAATGCGTTCCATTTATCATTTACGCTTATTTTGATGCCGGTATTACATAAAGCTTCTAATACCAAACGTTACCAGCAGCATGAAGCACATAGTATTGGGTATTATTTTAAATGCTGCTATGATGATGCGCTCTCATATTATAGAAGTTACACAGGACACTTCTTGATCAGGTCCTTCGTCTTGCCTCCCCAATGGCGGAAAACGGCTCCGGACCCTGGAACTCCATAGCCGACCACTGCTTTGCTAAAGCGTCGGCCTTTTCCTTCCCTTCGATCCCAGTATGTCCTCTAGCCCAACAAAATGTTACCTCATTTACTTAGGTACATTCATTGAGCACATTCCATCGCCAGGAATTAATTCACCTCCCTCCGATCCATGCATCTGGCCACCGCTTGATTTTCCGGTGAAATTAAGATTTTATCTTTTCGCACCTGACTCTTCTTTAAGTGGTTCAACGCACAAACCAGAGCAAGCATTTCTGCCCGGTAAACCGAGGTGAATCTCCCTAGGCTAACATAGCAGGACAAGTTTACACCTTCAGAGGATATCCCTCCACCTGTCTGCTTTATCCAAGACAAGACCGACCGATCAGACTGTACGGAAACTAATTGACTCATTGACCAACTTCGGCAACAGTTCTTCAGTTTTTTATTTTCACTGCTATTTAAAGGTTTTAATACATATTCAGTTTTTAATACAGATTCAGATTTAATACATATTCAGAGAGAATTCCTAAACATTCAATTCGCATACAATGAGATAACCTTATACACAACATTTCTCCCCCCTTAATTAGGAACTCCTAATGTCTTGTAAGTAAAACGACTCGGTTCCCGTCTCTGCCTCTGTGATCGCCGGGGAAGGATGTCCTCCTGGTGTGGACTAGTTGATGCTTGATTTTCGCCCTCCTGGATCATTGTTGAACAATTTCCTGCTGAAGGGGGTAAGGGTTCCGTGATACCAGTTGTTCCTTGTAATGTCCAAGGCTCCGCTTGTGTTGCAGTGGGCAGTACTGGTGGATTTCTTGACAAAAGTTCCGCGTTCATGCCTGGACGTAGTTGCTGGCGATGAGCAATTCTAACGCGGCCATTTACTTCAACAAGGTAACGACTTTTAGAAATCGCTTGCAGAATCTTAGCAGCTCTCCATTGTCCTTGATCGTGCAGACGGACATTATCACCAACTGAAAATATTCTAATTGGATAAGTGATAGGAAAGTTTCTTTTACCCGTTTTGTTGTTATACTCCGTTCCAAATGGTGGTTTTAGCTGGGACAGTATAGTTTTCGGGGTATATTTCAGCACATAGTCTGCTGGAGTTCTCCTCGTTGTAGGGCTTGGTGTTGTACGGTATGTCCATAAAAATTTATCAATTTCAGTTTCAATTTCATTTGCACTAAGCCCGTTTCGTTTTGTTCGCATTATCTTATGTAGTCCATGTTTAACCAACTTTACCGTAACTTCAGCTAACCCGTTTGCTCGCGGATAGTATGGAGGACTTTTAAGAGCTTCAATTCCATTTGATGACAGGAAGTTTACGAACCTAGAAGAATTGAATGGTGGGCCATTGTCCGTTACGACGTATTCAGGCAATCCAAATACTGAGAATGTTTTTCTAAATTTTGCAATAACGGTGTCCGCGTCCGTTGATTTCATTAGGTAAAGATCAATCCATTTGGATGTTGAATCCACAATGAGTAACAACGTTCGGTTTGCTATATGAAGGAAGTCTGCGTGCAACCTTGTCCACGGTCTACTTTCTGTCGCCCATCCTTCGAAAACTGTTTCTTCTTTGCTTTTAGCTCTCAATTGTTGACATGGTTCACATTCACCTACTTTCATTTCAATCGCTTTGTCTATGCCTGGCCACCAGCAAGAAGATCTAGCTAGTAGTTTCATTTTAACTATGCCTGGATGATTTTGATGCAACAGGGACAACACATAATGTTGAAGAGATTCCGGGATGACTACTCGTACACCCAGGACAATACACCCTTTCT
>QYTT01087456.1:17843-29434 GCA_006980735.1 Dasypogon diadema | reverse complement strand
GTGACATATTTAAAACTTGTATAGAACTTTAAGTATCGCTAATTTTCATTTGATATTTGATCAAAATGTAGACACTATCGTAATTTTTACGAACGTGTTAAAAACTCGATTTTGGTAAAAATGTCGCTTATAACACTTTGCCTTTCCAGTATCGATATAAAAAAAATATCCCTCAGCCCCTTCTGCGGTAGACATCCGTTACTGATGAGAGTCTTTTGAAACCTTTCAGTTATCCTAACCCTCTTTGTCCTATCCTTACTCCTTAGTTCTCTCCATTGTGAGCTCCCTGATCTCTCTCTTAAGTGATTCACGATTCTCTCATGCCCATGCACACCCCCGACGAGTACAACGGACCGTCCGCTGCATTCTGAGTTCTTCTTTCACTTCTATCTTTTCCATAAACAGCTCCAGCGGTGGCAACTGGATGTGGGTGTGATGTGAAAAGCCCTCGTAACCTTTGTGGAGGCCATCCTTTATATCAGGTTTCAGGTTCAGGATTCTTACAAGAAATTATACCTCCATTTTCTAATTCTTCCTGCTCGTGTTCTTCAGTGTTTCCTGCATTTTTCCTACCTGGAACAAGTCCAACTTTTGAAAAGGGGTCTTTTGTAACTACTTAGTGTAGTCTATTGACTAGGACTGAGGTAGGCTCCATGTTCAAGTAGAAATCTCTCGCCCGCACCGAGTCCTGTTTGTTGTATGAGGCGCCTAAAAGGATTACTCTATTAAAGTCATATATGTCGGCGCAGGGTTTGCGGGGAATTCAGAGATAACAAGGTCATGCACTGGAAATTGCGGTCTTGCGAATGGAAAAGCACAGGGAACGCATCTAAAGCTCCTCATATATGATAGGTCGTATATGAAATGGGTTAAATGATGTTGGGCACTGGAGTGCTGATGTTTAAAATGGGGTCCCAAAATCACGAAAATTACTCCACAGTTTCCCATTTCCAGTTTCGTGCATATAAGCAAGTTGGCTCCGTGATTAGATTACGTAAGATTTTGGCGAGTTAGGGGACTGGAATTAAAGGGATTCACATTTAAATCGCCGCGGATGATTATGTTCTGCCACGTTGAGATGTGAACTAGTACCGAATCCATACCGTACCACATAAGTGTCTGAGGAATCCAGGACCTTAACACTTGAATATTCTATCCCATCACCAAAAGTAGAGCGACCAAGGACTACCACCGCCAATCCTACCGGAATGATAATTCAAAAATCCTGCAGGCTGCTATTATTGCTGCAATTATTCTTCACAATTTCAATGCCCAAATTTGTCAAATAGAATTTTACACACGGGTTGAGGTGCCCGGCTACAAATTTTTTCCTCTGTGGGCGCGGGTTCGATTACTGCAAAGGACACAGTGATTTATCTGAGTGCCAGTGCGGTTGAGACAATTTTACTGGTGATGAGAATTTAATGTATTGTACTTGCGAATCCACTGGGATGTTGCACTAAAATATTTCCCTAAATTTCCTTCCGCTTAAGCAGTGCTGTGTGCATCAGAAGGCTGTCCTCTGAGCTTAGGCAATACTTAAAAAAAAAGAATCTTACACAAGTCCACATTCGTCCATTTGGCAGATCTCTCTTATAAAATTAGAGATTCAACGCAGTTACACAGTGATGTATATGAGTTATTGTTGCATGTCACTCGTTTAGACTTTACAAAAGACATTTTAACATTCAAATTCATTTATAAACTTCATTCATTCAATCCCATCTTCCATAGGGAATTAAAAAAAACAAAAAACAAATGTAGAATAAACCCAAAACTAAATAAAATTTCTGATTTTAGAACCACATAAAAAGCGGCTCTGACGGTAATTTCCAATTTAACTTTCTTCAACAATTTCGCGAGACTAAGGCAATAAAAAAAGTTATGACCCATTAACATCTCTGTAGAACTGTGTTGGCCTCCAACAGTTTTATTGCCTAAAATTGATCCGCCCTGCAATTGTGACTGTCACTGTAATCCCCCTGAGACCAGATAGATAGCCAACCGATACAAAGGACCTCCCAACAAGCAGTTGAGGCAATAAAACCAGAAGCTACCCCTCTGATCCGTTTTTAAGCACATTGCATAAATAAGTGGGGAACAATGTTTCTTGACCACAAATCCCTTTACTGTAAGTCCATACATTAAAGTCCCATCAAATTAGGTTCCCTACTAAGCGCCGGCCGCTTTTAAAACCACCAGGAACAAATCCAGTTGCTTCTTTTATTCACCATCAGGAATCTTCGAATTTGGGTCATTCGATACCGTTCGAATGGGAAATCCTTCCGTAAGCCTTTAATTGAGGCTTCGTTCAAGCACTTTAAGGCCACATAAGGGTTGCTATTATGTCGCAAAACAAACAGAATTTGTTTTTACCACCCACTGCCAAATTCTAAGCACACGTTTAAACATGGGGTTGTACTACGACTGGGTGAATACGAAACAAACAAAAAAAAAGAAAAAGAAAAAATAGGGTACGCTAGAGGAGAAAAAAAAACTCTTTTACTTACGAAGGGTTCATTTTTGCAAGCAGCCTAGCACGTACTCGGTCCCTCTCGGAAAATGACATCGGAACGACGGTGACTTCGTTCTGGCGCTCCCTTTCAATACTTGCCGACAGCTCGTTATTCATTTCCACGTGATTGTGCTCCGACTCCAAGTGCGTTCGTGTCCTTACTGTCTCGTATTTTCGTTCGTCTTCTTGGAAATTAAAAACTTCGCTCAATTCGTACTCTTTCAACTGGAAAAAATTGAAGAAAATATTGAAAGTTTTCAGGAAACCATTTGTTAAGAAAATTGAAAAAAATTGATTGCTAACAATTGCCAACAAAAGGCTGGGGAAAACTTTTCCTACAAAGAGGGCCATTTTTTTTGCGACTGATCTTTTTTTAAGTACGAGAGCTTTGGAAAATATTTATTTGCGTCCGTAATGCTCTAATGTTCTAAACTTTTGGGGATTGAAAATTCTAAGAGAAATTAGGCAACCCTTATTTTAGCGTGAAATTATTTATTTTATCCTGAATTCTCAATTAGAAATATACCGGGGATGGGGATGCACTTTTTTGGTTACTGAGAATTTGGTTCTCAAATATCTCGTTTCATATCTTTGAAGATTTCCGAAAGTTAAAATACTTTTCGTTCCAAGCTTTCGTCACGTGACTTAATAGAATTTTAAACGAACTCAAAAACTCGAAAAATTTCTTTAAAACACTATCTTAACCCTCTTGGCACCAATGGGGTATGCATATACGAAGTGGTCTCGAAAAGTTTCAGGACTCTGTTTATAGGAAAGTACTTTCTTTACCTATGTTACTATACCTATGACCTTCAAAACATTCCCCATCCCCCTTACTCAGCAATACTGGGTACCTTCTTTTCGAAGCATATTAAGCGTGATTCGCGCTTAACCTCCGCAGTGGTGTCAAAATGGCGACCATTGAGCTGGATGTTTATATTCGGGAAGAGGGTAAAGTCTGCAAGAACCAAATCTGGGGAGTAGGGTGGGTGTAGGAAATGGGATCATGTTGTTTTCGGTAGAAGATTCATGTATGAGAAAAGCTCCATGACGTCATTGTGGGAGGACCCAGTTTTTCGTGCGCCATAGATACGATCGCTTTCAACGAATGTCCTCCCTCAGGCACCTCAAAGCCTGGCAGTATAATTTGCTATTGACGATCTGGACCCCGGGGACGAATTTTCGATACACAATGCCGCGAATGTTGAAAAAATTAATCAGCAATGCACTCCGTGAAGTTTCGAACCTTCCACGCTTTTTCCGGTCGCGAAGATGATGGGATCTTCCACACTGTGCTTCAGGGTCGCAACCATACAACACGTTTCATTACCGGTTATGATCCTCGGCATGAAGGACAGGTCATCCACAGCACATTGATGAAGTTTTGGCAAACCTCAGCGCGGTGTTCCTCCTGTTCCTGAGTCAACATTCCGGGATTGAACCATGGCAGCAATGTTGTAGATTCTTCTCCGATGGTCATCATGCACAAATCGCTGAATGGCTTCCGTATTTTTGGGGATTGAGCTTTTTGAAGGTCTTCCTTATCTTTCATCTTCTTTTAGTGATGCCCTTTTGCTCTTGAAGCGTGCGTGCCAATCAAAACAACTCGAACGACTCATTGCAGTATCATCGTAAACTTACTGAATCATTTCGAATGCAGTTTTGTACAGTTTCACGCAGAATATTATACTTTTTCACTCTTTGTCCTAACTTGGTGTTCATGCTGAGATTGGAGACGTGGTAACGTTGTGCACCGGGAGATGTCATCTGCCAAATTGACTTATACAGGTTCATACATCTCTTCGCAAGGTTCAAGATTAGTAACGAAACTTTTTGATTAGAGAGTAATCTGCAGAAGAAGGGGGGGAAGCCGCACAAAACTGTACAAAGTGGAAAAGAACAGGACCCACGGATGTGGGATTAAATTTTTCTCAGAGAAACAGAGAGCTGAAAAGAACTCTTCGACTGCCGAAGGACATAAGGACAATTTCATAAGTCCATAGAATACAGTGGATAGTCACTACAGATCCGGTGTCCAAAGCTGAGCGTTTTGGCCATAGGATTGCGAAAATGGCGTGGTTATCGCATGGCCACGAGATTAGACCGGGACGCAACAGCAGGCAGAGATACTGACTCTGCTTCGTGTTTTAGACTATTTGTGTGAGGATCAGGTGCGAAAAAGTAAAATTTTTATTGCTCTGGAAAATGAGGTAACACTTTGTTGAGTAGAGAACATACTGGGATGGAAGGGAACACAAAAGCCGACGTCTTAGCGAAACAGGGGTGGCTTCAAGGTCTGGAATCATATTCCACCTTTAGGGGAAGCGTGGTGAAGGATCCGATCGAAAGATGGGCCACAAAAGAACACCAGAATCGATGGAAATGTATGACAACTTTTTAGCGGGGTAAGAAGGGAATTAGGCATCGGCCAGAAGGAAGCATGGCGAGAGGAACACTCAGATGATTAGTTTCTCTGACTACTGCGTACAGAAGCTGTGGATAACACTTCAACACTATGGGGATGATATATGGTTTGTGCCTGGAAGATACTGAAACGGCGGAGTACATTGTATGCAATTGCTCGGCCTTGGTGAACAAGAACGGGGCAGAACATATGACAGAAAATTTGTAAAAAAATGCTCGAAACAACAAGAAACGTCGAGGTTAGGAACACTCTCCCGTAATGCAACTAAGACGCCTCCTAGCAGAGAAACGAAAAAGACCCGAAGGCAGCAGTCTATTTCAATACTCTTCGAAATATGATTACTTACTTAGCTGTGTACAAAGTGCATCTTCACTTCGCAAAATAAATATAATCTTTGGAAAGAACAGAAGAAGGCGTATTGCATACCCTGATGGTCTAAATCTAATACTGGTGCACAGGAGGGCTAATTTGATCTAGTCAATTATTATCCACGGACTATTATCATTCTTAAATTATCAATAAAAAATAGAATTACAAAATATAATGAAAGCAGAACAGTGAATTGCTTGCAAAAACAAAGTATGTGAAAGAATAGAACCTTGAGGAATACCTGTATTGTTACTAGAGACAACCTTTTAATAAATCTCTGTCGAGAACACAGGTGGATTACACCGATCTTAAAATTAATTCTTGATGATAAGATCAAAAGTATTAAGAACTACAGCTTATGGATCAGATTAGATTCTTTTAAAGTAAAAATAAAATTCCCACCCACTTTGGAAATATATCTCAATTTATTCTCTACACAAACAGGCCGAATTTCACAAAATAATTGGGTGGCTCCAGTTAAATCATTTCGTTAAGAGATTTCAAGCACTGCTGCTGGTTGCCACAGTGACTCTAACTCTGCACAACTGGAAATGCATTCAGCCAACTGCTACTGAACTTATCGGAATTGTAAAGTAATTGTTAACCTGAACTTGCAAGTTTATGCAAATCGAAGTGCAACGTAATCAGGGACAATTAAGAGCAGGTTTTGAATTCGTATACGAGGCAAATTCCAACTTTTCTGTATGCGCGAAGGCCCTTATCTCGTTGAATGATTCATTGTATAAAAATTGCAGTTGTGAAACATTTTCTCAAACTGCATCCTGTGTTCAAAACTACCTCGCCTCGTAAATATTAAAAGGTGCTATGTTTTATGTAGTTGGCTGAATTGCTCCAGAAGTTTTTTTTTATAGCCTTTTATTGAATTATTCAGGCAGGGGAACCCTCTGCGCGCTCTGCACGTATTGTGGGAATAACTTTAATTACACATTCAGAGTTGTGAGCAACAACTGATGCGGGAAGTTTTATTCACATCTAACATTCTGCATTAAGGTTATATGGGTCATTTATGGGAAAAAGTTGAGCCAAGTTGTTTTATTCGATGAAATTTCCTGATAGCTTTGCAGAAGTTCCAATGGCTTCAATGCAGCCCCGAGTTTTGAACAATTGCATTGAGCTGAATGAATTGGACAAGCAAGTTGTGCTGCAAAAGCATCGCTGAAGGTTATTTCAGTTGAACTAATGAACTGGCTTTCTCTTGTGGAACGTTAATAAGTCTATTTTAGCAGTTCTCCACATCCGTGGAGAGTTCAATTTATTTTTAACGAGCAAAGGTGACGTTATATACGTACATTTATCTGCAATTAAATGCAAGGGCGTCCTTAGGCTGGAGGGGAATACTCCAAATTAAAAGGAATCATCACTTCAAAAACTTTTAAAGTTCAAGATCCTAAAGGGGGAGGGCGTACTTGAACATTAAATTTCACCTACACACGAGTACGATGATATCCCAATCCAATTACAATCCCAAAGTTATTTACATCCATTTCTAAGCCAAACAATCAATTAGAGTCAAATTACATTTGCATAATTCCGAGGAGGAGCTGCATCAATTATTCAGGACTTATCGTATACGTCAGCGTCATCACAATCAGATCATCACTTATCAGCGAACCGGAGAACCCGAATTCATTATAAATTAATTGGATTAAGGACAGCTTTAAAAGTAGTTCAATTATTTACCTGAGCACTAATGCAATTTCGATTGCAATCCAAACTTACAAGCCCTTCGTGGAGGTTTCACTTGGATTCATATAGTGGCGGTAGCTGACGTATATTGAAAATTATGATACTAGACTGAACAGGATAATGAGTACTTGAGTATCATCAAAAAACCGAGACGGAAGAGGATTTACGTCTCTTTAATGAAGCACATTCACTTCAGCTGGTCTAGAAAGGAAAAGAAGCAAAACCCATAACAGTTTCAAATGTTCCGAAAGCCGGTACTTAACACGTTGCTTGTCACAATTAGCATAAAAGCTTTCGTGAGAGAATTCCATGTTAAAATGCCTTTGTCGTGAGAGAGCTTTTAAATGCCGGTCACCAGTGTTAAGTAATGTGCTGGACTCAAATTAGCGACGACATAAAGGAAGGAAAGTTGGCATTTTGTGTGATTTTTCCCGGCATTTATTTCAATAATATATATAAAATCTATGAATACGTCGTTTAAAGTGTTTGCCTTCGAAATCTATAACTTTGTCCCATTTTTTTCGTGGAAGTTAAATGCCACGGCGGTAGACTCTAGATTCAAGAAGGCAATGAAAACGTGCGACCTCAGTTGTCTAATTTTCGAGAACCACAGTGAAAAACAAGATTTTTTTCAATGTTTTTCAGACGGAAATGTTTGTTTTACACAGCTTTATCTTATTATGTTCTCGTCTAAAGTATAATAGTAGTAAAAGAAACACAGCTTGCGGGCTTTACAGAGATTGCTGTTAGAATTTGCACATATCTCTTTTTGGAGACGTTATTAGATTGAAGGTAAAAAAATGGCCCAAAACTTTAAAACGCTGTAACTCAAAGACAAAGACCAATAATTCCACACTTTCAAGACTTCTTTATATCTAAAAAAAGAAATTTCACTTTATTGCAATTGAGTTCTTTTCTTGGTCTTTCTAGCACAGAGTGATCAAAGTGCATTCCCCTCTTTTTTATTTCACAATTCGTTGATACTTAATTTTCGCATTAATTCATTATATAAGTTTCTTTTACCTTTAAAGTTTTTTAATGTTTACTGTTTTGCAAATCCTCCATTCCTAATGCAAATGCCCTTCACTCTTAATAATCATTCCAGATGGTGTGAATCTCCATCCTTGACGGTGTGCCACTTTAGCGCTAAGTAAACTTTTAAAATTTTCTATAAAATTAACTCGAAAAAGTTTTTTCTGGCAAAATGCTACTAGAGCTTCATGAATTCGTAAATTTGACCCACTAATCTACTCGCATTATAAACTATGACCTGAAAACATTTCAAGTAATTTACAGGATAATGAAAAAGAGCACAATCAGGTCCTTTCTTTACGGAAAATTAAACGAATTCTCCCTCCTGAGAAACTTTTTGAATAAGTCTGGTGGGATTTTAATTGCACAAAATAAGAAAAAGCACAAAATTGAGAAAATCTTTTTCAACTTCAATTAAATCACTAAAGAGAAAATGTCGAAATTAAAACAAGAAAAAAAAAAATAATTTTCCTAATTATCCCCCGCTTAAACTTCTCAATAAGGGTACGATTTTCGTCCCGAGAATATTTCTTTGATCTTCCAACAATAAATTTCCACAAAGGAAGTTAATGACTTGTTAAAGAAGTTCTTAAAGATATTTTGCTGTTCTTGTTAATGACAAGAAATTTTCGGGGGTTTGGACAGAATTTGCGGCCTAGTCAAAGTGAAATTATTAATTATTTCGCAGATTAATTGCTGTTTTTTTTCGCAAGGTGTGAGTTCTGTGAAATCCCTAGCGAGCTACGGGGATGCATTGTTAAGTCATATCTTAAGGTAATTTGACGCGGATAAAGTGGTTATCACAGCATTCTCTCAGGGATATATATTTTTCTTAATCACGTTGAATTAAATATGGATCATTCTAACAATTTCAAATTCATTTTAATTATTAATTGCGTACCCTCTGAAAGCCATTCTATCTGTAGAAAATAGATAGCTCTGGATTCTGGAGGATTAGGGTAATTTATTTCAGTTTTCGGAATTTTTTGAATTATGAAAATGTTGATAAGATTTTGGTAGGTGTTTCTATCTTATTTGGTGTATTGACCTTTTAACTGATAGCACACTAACTTGAAGTTACGATATGTCCGAAAATCTAAGTTCTCAACACCAAGACCAAGTGTCGCAGCTGCATGTGATAGGCTGCAAATAAAACGCAACTTTTAGGTCTTGGCGAGAGTGCATGGACTCTATGCCCTCTTGGTGTATCAGTATTTTTTTTTAAAGCGGCACTTAATCAACCATGGTTTTCCTGCGCTTCTTCCATCTATTCAAGCCTTACAAAATTCTGCGGTTGTATTAAAAAAAATTTAACAACTTCAAATTACACTTTTTCCCCAGCTAGAAAATGCTGTAAGAATCTCAAAAGATGATAATCAGATCGAGCAATGCCAAGTAAGTATGGAGGATGGAGGAGGACCTAGTTGCCTAATTTTTCGTTGTGTAATCCTCGCAGCATGTGAACTTGTGTTACCATGTTGGAGGATAATACCTTTCCTATTAATCGAAGTAGGACATTTTTCTGCAATGGCCATTTTTAATATGTCAAGTATACCACAATTTACGTCTCCAGTAACAGTTTCCCCAACATGAAGCAGCTCAAAGTGAACCACAATATGAATGTTCCACCAAAAAGCTTTAAAAGGTAGACTACGGTTTCCCAGGTAGAGAAAGGCTCTACTGCGGGCGGGCATCCTCAGAGGCTGAATGTTTGAAACTGCACAAACACAGCCAAGCAGTTGTAAAAGCTGATGCAAAAGTTTTCTAACTTTAAGCTAGTTCGAATTGCCTAACGTGCACTTAACAATCTGTCCCGAAATAATAATAAATTTGTTCTGCCCTGATACCCCTGATACTGTATACACTGGTTGACAAGGTAGATGAGTTGCCACGGAGGGCGCAGTTGCCAATTGTCCGGCCTTTTCCATAGGAATGACTTCCAGATATTTACTTGGTCGACTATGAGAGATGATCTCAATTGAGAGAACGACCAGGACGTTATGGAGTAAGTTAAAATTTCTACAAGTAAAGAAGCTGCCTCTAGTAATAATGATCCCCACGTTTGTAGATTTTTTCTCTTGTGGACAATACCTTCAAAAACGATATACATTCAAAAAAACTGGCAGTCGAAGGAGATTGGGGACATATCCTTGGTGAATTTCTTCATTTCTCTGGTAGATGGACAGTGAGTCTCATAGTGGCCTACGTTTCGGGACTGTATGAGTCTAAACAACATTAATTGAAAAAAATTGAGATCCACAATTTCCATATCTGAGACATTACATAGATAAGGATATTACTAATCTTTCCACCTGTTCTCTAAACCTTTTATTGTCAATTTTTAAGAAGTTGAAAAATAAGTGTAAACCTAACTGTACAAAACGTAGGACTTAGTTATTACAGCTGTGTGAATTCCCAAGTTAA
This sequence comes from Dasypogon diadema, assembly GCA_006980735.1. NCBI lineage: Eukaryota > Metazoa > Arthropoda > Insecta > Diptera > Asilidae > Dasypogon > Dasypogon diadema. Next base: position 18,962 of record QYTT01087456.1, on the reverse strand, counting down.
CGTGATGAAACCTGTTAAATATAAAAACGAGAATATGTTCTAAAAGCGTTAAATGCTGAGGGCCGATATCTTTAAGGATCTCCCAAAACTAATGCTTTTTGTAGAGAAAGCGTAGAAGAACAACTGGACTATCTTTTCCCAACATAAGTGAGAATAGAGACTGTTATTCTGACAGACCACACCCAATCTAATGCTCATCTCGCAAGGATAATATAATCCTTTCTGCACTGTCTACTTTAAAAAAGATCTAGAATTCACAGGAAGGTCTCCACGTGATATTCAATTCTTGCCCAAATGCAAAAGGGAGCTCTTGGAGTCGGGTGCTCTATGGGGGATTTAATTCGACCTTCTCTCATCGAAAATCAAATCCTCGTTGCACTTGGACGCTTAGCTTACGTGTGGCCGACTTAATTAAGCAAAGTATAGGCTATGATTTTTTTTGTTAAATTTAGTGAACACCTTGCAGAATATCTGCTTGGTCTGCTAGAAAGGATTAGTTAATTCATTAACAGGACACAACACTGGTGAGCTTCATAAGTTGCAGAGTTTTCACTACTTACGATGAAGTTTTCCATACGCTTTTGCGGAAATTCGAATTTTCGATACCTATCCAAGCAGAGATGGCATAGTTTACTGTTTTTGGGATTTTTAAATGGCTTTAGAAATTCTAATGCGCTGCATATCTGGATATCCAATATTGAGTTTTAAAAACATCTCTTTCTATCATAGAATTAATTAGAAAAATTAGGGCAGCAAATTCCCTAGGTAATGCTATGAAAGAAAATATTAACTTCCATGTCCTTAAGACAACGTCTTGTCCTTAAAACTAAATTAAATAAATAAATTGAAGTTGAAAATTGTTTACGTCCCGAATATCTCAGATACATCTGACACCACAGATTTTAATGTTTTTCTATATCTGACAGATCTAATGCGAATGCTATCCTTTGCCTGGCACCAAGCTGCAATTGAATATAAAAACAACTTCTTCATCTTCCTGGTTTTCATCTTTGAATTGCGTGGGCAGAGCAAATGTCTGTCCGCAAGTCAGGCACCAGAAAGGAGGACAGACGAAAAGAGCAACCCAATTACTTGTACATTTTGAAAAATTTACTTCGA
>QYTT01087456.1:4549-17823 GCA_006980735.1 Dasypogon diadema | reverse complement strand
CAAGCAGTTGTAAAAGCTGATGCAAAAGTTTTCTAACTTTAAGCTAGTTCGAATTGCCTAACGTGCACTTAACAATCTGTCCCGAAATAATAATAAATTTGTTCTGCCCTGATACCCCTGATACTGTATACACTGGTTGACAAGGTAGATGAGTTGCCACGGAGGGCGCAGTTGCCAATTGTCCGGCCTTTTCCATAGGAATGACTTCCAGATATTTACTTGGGCGTATTACAGACCGGGCATGGTCGATTCTGAGATTGAGAGAACGACTAGGGCGTTATGGAGTACCAGTCGAAAGTTAAAATTTTTACAAGTAAAGAGGCTACCTCTAGTAATAATTATCCCCACGTTTGTAGATTTTTTCTCCTGCGGGTTCGATTCCAAGGTCCCAAACTTTTTTTCTCTAAAAATTTCCCTCTGCCCATCTTGTGCTGTGTGCATCATAGGATTGTCCCTAGACAACACCTTAAAAAACGATATTCAAAAAAACTACACGAGGCAGCTGAAAGAAATTGGGGGCATATCCTAGGTGAATTTCTTCATTTTTCGGGTGGATGGGCTGTAACTGTACAAAACTTAGGACACAGCTGTGTGAACTCCCAAGTTAACGTGATGAAACTTGTTAAATATAAAAACGAGAATATATTTTAAAAGCGTTAAATGCTGAGGGCCGATATCTTTAAGGATCTCCAAAGAAGCATTAGCAGCGAAGAAGAACCACTGGAACTCTTGGAGTCGACCTCCTCTAATCTAGAATCAAATCTCCGTTGCACTTGGACGCTTACCTTACGTGTGGCCGACTTAATTAAGCAAAGTACAGACTATGATTTTTTTTTTGTTAAATTTAGTGAACACCTTGCAGAATATCTGCTTGGTCTGCTAGAAAGGATTAGTTAATTCATTAACAGGACACAACACTGGTGAGCTTCATAAATTGCAGAGTTTTCACTACTTACGATGAAGTTTTCCATACGCTTTTGGGGAAATTCGAATTTTCGATACCTATCCAAGTAGAGATGGCATAGTTTACTGTTTTTGGGATTTTTAAATGGCTTTAGAAATTCTAATGCGCTGCATATCTGGATATCCAATATTGAGTTTTAAAAACATCTCTTTCCATCATAGAATTAATTAGAAAAATTAGGGCAACAAATTCCCTAAGTAATGCTGTGAAAGAAAATATTAACTTCCATGTCCTCAAGACAACGTCTTATCCTTAAAACTAAATTAAATAAATAAATTGAAGGCGAAAATTGTTTACATCCCGAATATCTCAGATACATCTGACACCACAGATTTTAATGTTTTTCTATATCTGACAGATCTAATGGGAATGCTATCCTTTGCCTGGCACCAAGCTGCAATTGAATATAAAAACAACTTCTTCATCTTCCTGGTTTTCATCTTTGAATTGCGTGGGCAGAGCAAATGTCTGTCCGCAAGTCAGGCACCAGAAAGGAGGACAGACGAAAAGAGCAACCCAATTACTTGTACATTTTGAAAAATTTACTTCGAAAAGAAATCCGGAAATGAAATGAAACTTAACGGAACGAAAAGCTTTGAGTGGTGGAAGTGATGGGGAATGAACGTAAACCTTAAACCTGAACGCCTAAGGGAAGCACCAAGAAAGTACTTCAGGGATGGACTTACTGCGAAGTACAAACCTTTATGAACTGAAACGTTGCTATCGGGGGCAGACGTTTACTCTTTGGATAAAAGAAACTGCCAGCTGGGTGGGCCGGGTATCTTGATGTGATGCGATAAATCACTCCTTGCGGATCCGTTGGCCAATTCGGGGCGGTGAATGTGAATCCATTATCAGTGCCAGCGTCTAGGGGATCCATTTCTACTGTAACCGTATCGATCCAGGAGCCACCGACGCAGAGCTAAAATGAAAGAACAATGGAGCTCGGAATTAGATGGTCTTTTAAGGAGGAAGAAGAAACCTTGTCATCTTCAGTGCAAATTTCTTTATAATGAATGAAAGGTCTTCTCCTCCGTTACACTAAAGATATATTTGCATGATGGATAGGTACCTGAAAGGAATCAACTCCAATGAACCAGTCTGGTGACGGAACAATTCGTGTCATTAACGAGACTAAGCTGTGATTACCGTCAACAAAGAAGCTCGCCTCGTTTCGGCCACCTCCCGTGGGGATTGCGGGGATGTTGAACTCATCCAAAATGCTACTCTCAGCATGTAGTGTTGATGATAATGAAGTTCCCGAGGGCGGAGATGATGCTGGCGACTGCTGTGCTTCGAGAGCATCCGTTTTCCCAGTCTCTGTGAATTCCTTCACCGCCTGGGAAGCAGGCTGTCCGATGTGAAACAATGAATACGCTGAGTCATGTGATTTACCTGAAAGGATTAGAGACGACTGTTAAGCTTCTCCAGCAATAAAGGTAAATATCATTGTTGAATTAATGTTTAGCCCGTTCCAGTTTCCCCCACGGCAAACAAATTAGTCAACTCCGGTTAGCAGTAAGTGGTTTCTTTTCAGCTTCAAAAGTTTCCCAAGTGGATGGCAGGTGGAGATGTGCCGCGGGATGAAAGAAATCGCAGAAATGGCACTTCAAAGGAAAATGTCTGTTAAATACCGTTCTGTGCCTAATTTCTTTCTTTACGCATCGATAAATGAAAGCATACCCCCATCCGCGTACTGTTTCACCCTCAGTTTCCTTCTTCGGGACAAGCCACACGACAAATCCGTCGAAATCCAAATGAGAATATCGCCGAACCGAACCTGCTGTACGTACTATTAAGGAAATTGAGTTTTTCGTTCCATGACGGATCCATAAAGAGATTAAAAACATCAGGACTTGAACTTCAAAAGCACCCGCCCCTACCAGCCTTTCAATGTAATAAAAGTGAAAAGTTTATTTTTCCACCCTCGTCTTCTGTTTAGTTTCTGGATGAGCAGGTTAAGAGGAATATTCGATGACGGCTTTTAAGGCTGAAGCAGAACATTTTGAGTACATTAAAATGTTGGGGCCCTTTTTCATCCATCTGAAGACTCTATTTTCTATATATGCGAATTTTCCGACGGAATGAAGTGTACGCTTTTTTCGGGAAGAGGGATACTGTACGTGAACGACGGACGAGATGGGGAGCTGCATCCAAACGAAACAGGCTGGTTGATTGTGGGTTCAGGTTTCAAGTTGCCTTTAGATGTTTTTGAGTGAATTCAAAATTTACATTGACGGAATGCAAATGGACTGCAAATTAATTGAATTTAGAGTTATTCGTGCAAAATGAGGATTGAAACAGAATGTGGGCATGAAAATTCATCAAATTGGAAAATAAAACTTTTAAATTTTACGGCTTGGCAATAAAATTTGAATGAAACTCTCATTTCTGAGTACTTGCATCAATTCGCTTTTATTGCAGCCATATTCTCACCGTCTGTTACTAGTTACTATTATTCACTAGTGGTTTATTTTGAGATGAGTTTTTTATTTCCTTTTATTTCAATAAAATAAAATTAGGTCGACGGAGAATGTACAGATATGCGCTAGTTTTTGGAATGGTGCGATGACTAAATCAGCCGTATTAAATTCCTGTGGAAATTAATCCTAGTATCCTATTGTTCCAGCAGCAGTCAATATAACTAATCAACACACAACCTGAACTAGAAGTTCACGGCTATATTCGTATGATCCTTCCTCAGCTGAACTATACGAATGTGGAACAGACTACTATCTTCTGTTTTCCCCCAGGACTACAGGCCGCAGTTATTCAGGAAGACACCTCCCCTTTCTTCTTTTCTTCTATCAGGCTATCCCCTGAACCTTGGCTTTACCGTAAAAAAAAACTACCTCATACATACTCCGACGCCAATTATTTTATTAATCTTTATATCCACAATAAACGAAATAGTTCAGAAAAACAGGGCTTGAAACCTGTCATGGCAAGAAATTTTCAAAAAGTTTTAAAATATGGACACGCATCTTCAAAATCATCACAACTATATTTTTGTTTATAATATACACAACACAGGCAAAAGAGTTTAGGGTTTATTATTTAACCTTACAAATGTCGCATTTTTAATATGCAATTTTACTGTGCAACATCTCAACCTGGCCTGAACTACAGGTATCGATCGAAAGTCTATGGAAGAGCAAATTCCACGTCAAAATCATTAATCTATCCATCAGAATTTATTTGCATCTAGCTAACAGACTGTATTGATCATTGTATTTTGTATATTTGTGTATAGACCCTTTTTTTGTTTTCTAGTAGACTTAGAAAGCGTGTAATCTCTCTCGGCAGTTGCTAATTGCTAAACTTATGTTAATACAAACTCAGTTCAAGTACTAATTCACAGGAGTTTATACACTTTATTCAATATCTTTTTATATAAAACCTGTAAATATTTTATCACTACAAACCCATCAGTTCTTGGTCTGCTTTTTTACAGCAGATGAAGGAAAATCAACATTCTCAATTTGCGTGAGCCCTTGATCCGAGAGGACTCTTTTTCTTTTGGTTTTGTTGACTACTTCAAACTTATGAATGTTTTATACTCAGTTAAATCCGATGTAGTGGGTCCCGACAATATTTCTGCAGGATTTGTTAATAATTTGTCACTCTATATGAGACAACGCATTTTGTATCTTTTAAACATTGTCTACGTTTCCAAAGAACTGGAAAAAGTTTATGTTCTGCGTGTTCCCAAAAAACCTCTATGAGTTTCTCTCTCACATTTTCTTCCCATTAGCACTCCCTGCTTCATATCTAACATTCTTGAGAATCTAATATATCTTCAAGTACTTGCTTATATTAAAGCGAAAAACTTATTCTTATGCTGATGTGCCATAAGGATCTGTATTGGATCCGTTGTTGTTTATCGTATTTATTAATAATTTACCTCAAACCGTACATAATGGAAATGTTTACATGTATACAGACCACGTTCAGTTGTATTGTAGAAAATAAATTGGGATCATTGAGGGCTGTAAAAGTACCAATAAGTGATGATGATGAAGAGTGTATAAGTGGTCGCTGGAGAATGACTTATATTCTACATAAAAATTCCTAGAAGACATGTATCCGTCCTGTAGTTCCTGGCGGGCATGTATTGCTGCATGTTGACGAAATTACAGTACAACTTCCACACTCAGTGACTTACCTATGCGGGATAGATTGCGCGATCAAAAACTGAACATCGTACAGTATACATGCGGTGGAGGCCATACTTCGTGTTTACCTGGACTTGAATCGCTCTAGACGCAGCGAAACATTCCATTTTATCTCTACCAGAATGAAGTTTGGGCAAGCAAAATTTTAACAATCGAAGAGGTAGCGTATGTTAAACTCATAGCTTAAGCTAGCTTCCATCTCATCATCCAAATGATCGCGCTTATCAGTAAAAACGGGTTTGTGCAAGTTAGGCAAAAGCTGGGCAATACTTAAGTAAAAAAGTAATTAAGTACCACTTAAGTACATTTTCATTACTTAAGACTTAGACTGAAATATTTTTGAAATCTCCTATTTAGTACTTGGAATATTAAGTATTTGCTTCTATTTATTTGCACTTAAAACCTGGCTTTATACCTAAGAATCAAGATTTTTAATTAGGTATTTCTGAATCTATTGTACCTACATGTAAAAAAATATCTAACACTTCGTAGTGGAAAGCCACAAGTGTCTTCTTTCAAACAAATCCTTGGTCGTTATCCTGTAATGTCCTTGTGAGACGTTATAAATATTTTACAGAGTCAAAGGACATAAAATTTTTGAATGTCATTTTCTGGGGGAGAGAGTAATGCTATGGGGGAGGGGGTGGTCTTAGAACAAACGTTGATCATGAAACTCGAAGAAATCGACTGTTATACCGCATATTGATTAATTACCAGAAACCCTGTATAGACAATGGTGATTATTGCAACAACAGACCGGGAGAATTGGGCGGTGGTAATGATTTGCGCTTGATTGATTTAAAGGCCCGGTCTAAGTATTTGGCACCCTGTATTTGAACATCATTTCATTTGCATAGTACAGCAATATCGTAACCGCATTTCTGCCTCACCTGTAATATAAGCAAAGCTCGAAATAAACTTATCTAAATAAATGTACTCTAACGAATTATACCACGCGAATGTAAAATACGAAACTGCTAGGCAAACACAACTTGCATCCACGGTTCCAGATGCGATCCACTAAATTTTATTATCTAATTTAATTTTGTATAAAATGTAGGCAAACAGTAGTGCTCGTTTGGCATTATGCTCTAAAGGTAGATTCAGGTTCTATTTCTACTGCGGCGGCAGCGTGGTTATCCTGCTCTTGGCAAACATTCGCTTATAGAACAGCAGAATGGTGCATCGTACCGGAAATTTGAACTAAATGAATCTAAACTGGGGCACCGGAGTATTTCTGCTTGCACGTGTGAAGTGGACTATAAATACATTTGAGGAATTAAATGCGAGGAGCAGCCACCACTTAGAGATGGCGCCTACACCCTTTGCATTATGAAGATGTCACCGAAACGTTCTTGATGTGAATCTGTGGCCTGGTGAGAAGTAAACATTCCCAGGTGAAGCTCAGTTCAGTACTGTTTTGCATACCTGCGTGCACAAGCACACCACATCAACCCAGCAACACCAGGGAGAGCAATAACTTGGCACCTTCTGCCGTACTCCAGTTCGTTTTTCTAAGTGCGCGTTAATATTTACTGATAGCACACCCACGAGGCCGATTGCCAGATAGGCATTTAATACAAAATGCTGCCAAGAGACGTGGATAATTATGAGGATTCCACTTTGGCAAGCTATCGATTTGGGTTAATTGATATTGCACGAAGTGAGCAATGAGCATCGCATGTAGAGTTCATGCCAGGGGTCGTGCATGTCGTCATGCTACTGAAATACTCTTGCCATGTGGTTCACGGATGAACTGATATGTGGCTCTAATTGCGACGCTATGAACTGAAATTCGTTGACGAAATTATATCCTTGGGGTTGACGTGCCGGAGATGTGAAATCAATGCATGTAGCAAATTGATGAATCCTGGTTTATCTATTTTCGGATAATCATTTGAAGGTTTGTAAATCGGTGGGGGTTTATGAGGTGGAACGAATGTTGGGGGAAATTATCACGCCACATTGGAGATTTGAAAAAGGTATTGAAATCTCGTCAACACATGTTCGGGTAACTGGGAATTAATCATCTACACACAAAGAATGCAAATGTGCACAATGCATGAACCTTGGTGCCTTGGAGTTCCATTGATTTTGTGAACTCATCAAAATTAGAATGAATTTGCTGGAAGTTTGTAAACTGCTGGTTCGTGCTTGGGAGAATTGAGTTCTAACCTTTGCAAGAGAATTGAGTTTTAACCTTTGTAGCGTAAAACAATTGTAGGAATTAATGTAAAGTAAAAGTTCAGAATATTAATTATCCTACCATCCCTCCTTTCCCTCCGAGTCGTTATACTGCGCATGAGTGCACTTAGAGACTATCAGAAAGACTCATTATCTAGCATTGAACCAGAGAAGTATTATCAATGACACGCATTAGTTGTCTCTTTTTCAATTTCATTAACTCAAAAAAATGGACTACATGTTTGGATTTCTTAAAAAACATACATGGACGAATGTCCAAGTTAACAGAGGAACAGGGCCAAGATAGTCCCTCAAATTTTTCCTAGTAAACCTATGGATAATGTACAAGGGAAAAGCCAGGAAGAGACTCTGTACAGTCCAATAGTCCAAGAAACCGCGCAACCGTTGTGATTCATTCTCTGCCTGTATTTCTCATTCCTATCTGGGACTCCATCATGAATTGCACTCAAATACGAATATCGTTGTCTTCTGTTGTTTGGTTAGGACTCGCTCTTCTGAGCCAAGAAAGTGAACCAGAATATATCCATTAAATGGTAATGTTCTAAATTTTACATCCTTGGTCAGGATTGCAATAATAACGACATTTCAGAGTAAGGGGGGAGACGCTTTTATAAATGCTTTGACATCAATGTTCCTAATCCTGGTAGAATGGGACTCATATGCACTGGCCGAACTCTTTTTATTCTGGTTTCTTATATTCCTTCGGGGAGATCATTTTATACATATAATTGTAAGTTTTCGGACTATATGGCTGGCTGACCTTGAGGAGGGATCTGACTTTTTGGGGACTTTAACTTTCCTGATGTCCGCTGGATTGATTTTGGAGATGATGATTTTTCTTTAATGGACAGCATCCAGTGCAGAAGCTAGTGATGCTCTTCAGCTCCACCGCATGGTGGCTGTGACTCCAAGCCAAACAAGTCATAGCACTAAAAAACGCTTTCATCTCCCAGGTTAGCTAGCTAGGGCTTGGTATCTCCAGCCTCCTTCTGACGGCTGTTTTTTCCATAGCACAGGAGAGGATATTATCAAAAACCTGCTCAATGTATGGAAAAGCGTAGAGGACGGTTTCTGTAGAGGAAGGTCAACCATAACACCTTCCTGGCTGACAGGCGTTTTATTGTGACTGTCGAGGTGTTTCAATCAGTACTCAGTTTCTGATGTGATCATCTATTACCTTGACTTGTGTTGGACAGTTGATCTCCCTCCACTTTTCGGTATGAATACTTCCTTACATATCTGTAAACCACGAAAAAAAAACAAGTGTGTGACATTAACTTGTTCAATATGATATTTTACATATACTCATTCTAATGAAAGCTTTCTCAACAATCAACTGTTACCTTATCAAAATTCTTTTTGAAAGATCTAAAAATTGCAAGCTCTGGTGTTTCATGATCTCATTAGCATGAGTTTTGTCAAATTATCCCTTCGAATAGCTAGAAAACCATAAAACGACCTCAATTTCCCTAAGGGAGCACTTTAAAATACTCCGAGAAGCACGTTACACAGCAACTTCTATTCAATTTGCAAACGCACTGCATTATACAAATAGTCTAGATGTTCCATTTTATGCTCATTTCCTCCTACACACATGCTGGAAAGTGCTTCGCATTTGCAAATCAGCTGGGATGTAGCCAGCTCTAGGTAGGTAGGTAGTGGGAATACTTTAAATTCAAACTACGGAGTCAATGTACTACACCTGGAATCCGTTCTTCGAACATAAATTCAACGTCTGTTACTCCAGCCAGAATTCATATTCAAGATTACTTCATGATCGATTTTGGAAATCCCATTTGTGCCATAAAGAAATGTTTTCTCTGAGATATCAACAAAAAATAATCGATATCAGGATATCAGGGCAAAGCTATTCGAACCTCTGTATATGCACCTTGAATTTATCCCTTGATTTTTTTTAACCACTCAAGTGCTATGGAAACTAAATGTAGCGAACCGTTGAAAGGTTGCAACGACGAAAAGGGCACTGGGAGCTGGAGAAAAAATTGTCGAAAAACGTGACTTGGTTCATTGATTGGGACCGAACGTTAACGTAACATGACTTACCCCGCTCCTGGTGCAATCCTCTTCAGCTTACCGTCGAAATTTAGGATTTTTGTGCCATCCAGTACACGACCGACACTATGTCGAACCACCATGGAAATGGTAAAAGTATGTTTCTCTTGTTTTTTTTTAATGTATGTACATACCAGCCCTCGTATAACCCCCCCCCCATAGATACTTAGACAGAAATGGGAGATCGTTTTGTTTCAAGAACCCTTGGGAAGTTATCTCAAGAGCATCCTTCTGGTAGCATGTGTGCTATGGAAATCGTATTCAAAACTCAAAGGCACTTCGAGTATGGCAAAATCGGCCCCTTCACTATCTCCTCCGGAAGCCTTTTTAAGAATAAAGGAATTGCAAAGTGGCGCTTAACTAGTGTGTAATCATTTTCCAGGAAAAGGGCGTGTTTAAGTGAATTAGTACTTGTTCTTGCTGTTGTTGTGCTTACCAGCCTCCCTGTATACAAGTCTAATGCTGACACCCTATTTAACATCGCAATTACACCTACACCATTGATGTCGGAAGTACTTGTCTACGCTAAAAGGATATGCAAATGACGAATTATTCTTGAAAGACTTAGGAGAAAGCAGGTTTATTCTAGAATAATCAATCAACCTGAGCAATACGAATTTAATTAGAATTTTATACGCTCTGGAGGGAGGTAATTGTTTTTTGAATGTTTACACGGGGAGATTTCTGTTAAAACGTTTACTTCTTTTATTCAAGGACAATGCAGCATGTGGTAGGGGAAGTCGGGGGGAATATACCTGAACTTGCTTGCTTTAATTAATTTCAAATAAAAGTATTTTGGTAAAATAATGCAACAAAAAAAAACTCCTGAGATGATTATCTAGTACAAGCTTTAACTGGTTAATTTTGCAGTTTTCCCATTTCCTAAAGTTCTACATTTAGTTCTAGAAGATTTTGCGGTTAATGTGTTTCCTTTAGTTTTTTATGCCAATAAGAAAATTAGAGTAACTTCGTGGGGGACATATTTAGCAGCGACCTTAAAACTCCACAAGATCATCTCTAAAGATCACTTAAACGGTTTAAATTTACTTCAGAAATAGGAAGGAAGTTATTCTAAAAGCTGGTTTTAAACTATTTCTGGAGACACATTTCCCTGTCTCTTCAACCAAGCAAAAAGAGGCAAAACGGCAGAAAATCTTGTCTACTACTGCCAGTATAGGGCCTTTATTCGTAACAAAAGTCTTTCAAAAAAAATCCTTAGCCTAAACAAGATCAGGTGGAACATTGAGATCTCAAAAACCTTGCTAATCTGCTGGGAGAATAGCATTTTCCTGGCATTACTGTAATAGTACCATCTTTAACTAAAATTTTCAAAGCCTGCTACCATTTAGGAAAAGGGTAATGAAGTAACGAACATATGTAAACTACCACACATTTCCAACACCAATGAATTTTAAAACAGGGATGTCATTGGAAATTCATGCATTACTTTTTGGTACATTATTCCTTCATTGATTCATTAAAGAAAATGTAAGGGTAAAGGTAAAGTTCAATTCAAGCATTCAATTTTTATTGCCATTTTGATAAGTATACGAGTTAAAACAAAAACACAAATCAGTAAGAAATCGCAAAATTCTCTCGTACATTACCATTTGCATTACGCTATCATTAACATTCTCTGTTACTTTAGACTTTGCATTACTCGTTTGATACTTGTGACTTCTGTTATTCTTCGATGAAATCAATCATTACCGTACTCAAAAATCAATATGCAAATTTGAAAACAAAAAAAAAACAAGTCGTTGGTGCGGTAATTTTGTAGATTCACAGATAAACATACTAAATTGCTTATAGAGGTATTTTAATAAGCACACCCCCTTCGAACGACAGAAAATATTTAATCACATACACCTTATGTGCAAGGGCGTCCGAATAAATTTTTTAAACTGTCGTAAATTTTGGCATCGAAAATTAAGATTTTGGTAAAGCGGTCGGAATTAACTATCTGCAAGATGGTGCAAAATTAATGAAATTCTCGAAACTACGTAATTAAATCGCGGTCTATCATCCAAGTACGGAACAAACGAATATTTCTGTATCAGGATGTAGTTGAATTATATATGAGAGATGAATTGGGGAAAACTTGCCCAGCAAATACAGTCCACCAAAAACAAAAAAAAGATAAACAAGCAAGTTACGAGGGAGAGGTTTCATTTAACAGCACAGCGTTTTTCTTTCCATACTAGGTCATCTTGTTAAATAAAGTTTGAAAAGTTCCACACCCATCACAAGCCATTGAAGAAGCTCAAACAAGGAGACAAAATTCCAGAAATCTTGCAGAGATCATTTAAATCATTATGAGCAACCATGGAAACTACCGAAGCAGTAGGAGTTCACTGCTTTTAATTAAACGAGAGAAAAGTTCAGCCATCTCAAAACCAACACTATGTCTATCGTTCACACTTTTATAGCTATCTCTAAATTTTGCCTTAAAGTTGTGTCTTCATTTCGAGTAAAATTGAGCTCCGAGATTAAAACACATTCAAACTTATGCCTAATAAAATTAAACTTTTCCTTGCTTGTTCCTCGTTTTGGGGTGGAACCTTTTGATCTTTTAATTGCTCCTTGCAAAGGTTTCATTAAACTTTCTCAACTGTAAACCACAGACCCTTTAGAATCCTGACAAATACAATACTGAGGGAAATGAGGCAAAATATCTTTCGCCAACCAAATCGATCAAATCTTCCTCCCTCGTGTCAAATTTCGTATCTATTTCTGAACGCTGTCCACAAATGGATACAGCCCAAGGAAAAACGGGTGGAGGAATAAATGTAAATCCCCACGGAATCTGAAAATTCAGTATTTCACTGTAAGGGAAAAACTCGTGTCGGGGTATAATGGGAAATATGCCTCGGATACGAAATGAGATTCACGCTAAAGTGCTAAAATTACGGAAATAAATTGGCTTACATTAATTTTCTGATTCACCTGAGATTTACCGTCCATAAAATTATCAGCACACTTCGTGTAGGAGATGTGTGTTGTTTTAAAAGAAATCGTGTGTAAAAAAGACTTGAATACCGTCCAAAATGATTCAGACGTGAAAACTCTGGCACGGGTAAAAAAATGGGGGCATTGTTTTCTTTCGAAGTAAAAAATTTAATGTTAACCGGGTTAAAAGTGTTCATAATTTCCAAAAAGCTTAAAATGCGCTATTACATTTCTCAAGTTAAAATAATACTTTCACCTTGAATTCTCGCCAATCTGGTTTTTCTTTGATTTAATTTCAATATTCAAATATTTCATGTCATTGAATTATGACAAGTATTTTGCTCTGCCAACAAGGTGTACTCTTTCGAAAACCGGGGATTATATGAGAAAAACCTGAATTTTTACTTAAAATCTACAAATACTAATTCATCAGGTATACATATGCCCTCAAACTTTGAATCGAAAGTTTATTTTCGGACAATTTTCTCTATTTTCCTTCATTGGGACCTTGGGTTACAATGCGGCGATTTTTATTTGTACTTTTTTCTGTTAATTATTGATCAACCGCAAAGACTAAGAAATGTCTTTAGTACAAAAAAGTAGCGTAATGATAAATATAAAATAAACAAGGAATTTGGGAATATAATTTGTTCTACTATTGAACCCTGGGCCACAAAACAATTTTATTGTATTGTCTAAACTTAGGGGACAATCTTATGATGCGCATAACACAGCCTAGGTGGGAGGAAATTTTTTAGGGAAGAGGAGATTGCGAAATTTTAACCTGACAAATGTTGTAAAGTAAGCCACAATTTTTGGCACGAAATTTATTAATGGGCCATTATGACATTTAATAACACTTGATTTTGCGAGTGGATGTTACCAACTCCTATTGGATGAGTGGGTTC
>QYTT01087447.1:1233-12275 GCA_006980735.1 Dasypogon diadema | reverse complement strand
TCCGCTTTGACCTGTCCGGCATGGGTGACCCTACCAGTAGTATACTACCGCCGGCTTAGCTCTCCGCATCTTCGATGCACTCAAGCCCCTTCACCACGACAAGGTGTGGACACTGCGAAGGGGCACGAATGATCCTATAAGGGTTCGTTTTTTCATTCGGACGTACGGAACCGTAAAAGTAGACAAAACATCAGTCTGAACCGAATGGATACAAATAATCAGTTATCAGTTATCATTACTGTATAAAGTACTATTTTGCTGTAAAAGAGGTAAAATTTTAAGATAATGTACTGCAGTTAAAAAACAAACATTTTAATGATTAAAACGTAAAAAAACGAAGAGTTAATATGTGTATGGATGGGGATTGGGATTAGCTGAAAATTACCAATTGGATGCGTTAAAATTATTCATTTGTTTATGCATGAATATGATGCAAATCGTATAAACATTATTATTAGTTACTTTTAGAGTAAAACTTATTACCAACTGAGCAAAGCGGGGCGGTTCTTGGTGTCAGCAAATTTTTTCACAACGTTGTCCAAATCGAGTTTACTCGCCAATTCGTGTTCTATGTCCACAATAGTAAGTCAGCTTAAACGCGATTGGGACATTGTACTGCGTAGATACGTTTTCATCAATTTGAGTTTTTGAGTTTTGGAAATGAACGCTCTACTGAAGCAGTGGTAACAGGTAACGTCAAATACAAAACAAGTGCTGTACATACATTCGGTAAACTCGAAGCCAATATTTTATAATCTATCAATAAAAATTGAGCAAGATCACGGATGGTTTTGAGATTTCGGCTTTTGATCTCTTTGGAAACAGTACATTTTAAACTTGTCATTTCATCAATAAGACAATTGGACAAATCATTTTCATACTTATCACATAATTTCTGAACTGATTTTTCATTTTTTTTTCGCTAGAGCCAATCAATTTCAAAGGATTCAAAAACATAAAATTATTTTTGATCGTCCGCATACTCTCGAAACGCGTTTTGATTTGAGCTATCTATATATTCAAGGACGCGTTGAATACAGTAATGCGAAATTTTTCACTGGGCTCCTTGAATTGAAAGTCATCTGATAATTCATCATAAAATTTTTTGACTTTTCGTTGCCGGCTCTGAGCGAAAGAAGTATCTATCTGCCAGCTTTTAGCAATGACTTCAGCTTCTTCCAAAAGAGAAGAAAAAACATTGCGTAAAGCCGAATTACAACTAACACTTTCAAGCAAATCACACGCTTCCTTCAAAGTGATATCAGGACTCTGGAGAGTTTTTGAAGCCAAATTAATGCAATTCAACATTTTGCTTTGAAAAACAAGCTACAATACGAACTCGAAGGAGTTCAAATTTAATAATATTCGCTGCTTCTTCAATTTCATTTTTATTCTTCGAAGTAAGAATTGTTTTAGATAAGCTGTTCATTACAGATGAAAAATTACATTTCAGAGCATTCACCGAATCATACTGAGACGACCACCTTGTAGGACACATCCTTTTCAGCGTTCTCCTAACAATTGAAATTATTTTATTCTTTTTAGTCTATTAGAAAAATGTGTTTTTTTATTTATTTATATTATTTTGAAGAAAACGTCCGTCTCCACTTAATTTATCATTTTCATCAAGGGACTTAATGGCGCCCCTGGCTTTGCTGCGCCCCCCCGCAACGCGGGGTCTGCGGGGGCGTTATTTACGCCACTGGAGGGAAAAGCTAAAAGAAATTTCTAAAAAAATTCCCATTGACCTCGAAATTAGTTGATAAAATTATCTATAAGAGTGAAAAAGTCAAAAAATGCTTAAATTTTTGTTCTACGTAAAAAATGGCTGACATAATATTCACCTTACAAAAGAATGTAAGAGATAAAAAATAAAAATTTACTTCTCTTAAAATTTTAACGCTCCAGATTGAAAGGTACTCTCGTGTAGATTAATTAAATTTCCACGCCGCCGGGTGGAAATTGTTACATATATAAAAAACACTTAAAAGTTTCTGGTAGAAATACACGTGCTGCAGTTCAAATGACATTTGTTATAACCATGATTAAGAATATAAACATTGCAAGAGGTATGGTGTTTATCTTTTTCTGGTACTAGCGGGTTGACTATTACAATTTTATTTGTCTTGTTCAATTTGGTGTCGGGGAAAATTTTGTTTATTTACATATTGATTCATCCTTCTTTGGTGGGTGTTCTCTTTTATTTGGCCTTGAATGCTCACTTTTTCTCCTTGTTATGTCAACTATGGATTCAGCACATTGCTCAACCAACCGCGCGCATTATAAAAAAAAATCCGGATCATTTGTGAAATACCTGCCCATTATATACACTGTCCAAAAAATTGGACATTCTATACAGTGCCCGGTCATTTTAAAAAACACCCACGTTAAACACATTAGCCGTAACGGATACAGAGACTAACAGTATTTTTTCGGCGAGACCGCTATAAAGATTACGCTTCCTTCCATGTAAGTCGAAGAAGAACACTTACCAAGTTTCAATGGGACCTGCTGTAATTGTCACGTATGTAAATATAAAAAGGTTAATACGACATTTTAGCGTGAAAATAGTTGACTTGAATTTCAAATTTTCAAAAAAGAAAAAAATTTCCATTTTTTTGCAATTTGGCTCTGTAGGTTTTTAAATTTAGGGTGGTTGAACACTCAGTACAAAGTGCTTACTGTTAGCAATTGTTTTGTAACTTCACTATTTCAATCGGGTAAATAACAACAAGGTTATACAGTATTATAAGTGAGTTGTCGAAGACAACCATAAATTTTACCTATAACTGCATCCATCTGGTTATAGCAAGTAAACTTAAAATTGAGAGTGATTCCCAAATTTTTAGTGTATTCCAAATAGGCGGGTGTGTTGTTACCTAATAATATTAATGGAAGAATCTTTGGAGTTTTTGATTTTTTTTCGCTATAATCATCAAGCAGTTATTTTCTACCCAAGCATAGATGTGCTGCTGGTCATAATTGAGGCGGCAAACACAAACATCCATCACACCACCAGAACAACTGAGATATATTTGTACGTCATCAGCATAAAAGTGTACAGACGCTTTTGTTACTATGTATGTCGGGAAATGTTTTTATAAAAGTACAAAATAAGAGTGGACCTAAACTGAAGTTCTGCGGTATCTCACGTTCGATAAATGCAATATTCAAGAACGAAATGCAAATGCAAATAATTTTCGACCAGCTTTAATAGTAGAAGAAGGAAGTAGGATGTTCCTAGACAACTCCTTCTGAATATCTAATGATACTTCGATGGTACCCTTAAAAAAGCTGTCTCATAATTATACGATGCCCGGAATCCAGATTGCTACAGTAAGTCCTCCCTGAGTATAATCAGTGGCCTATTAATGAGAAATGCTTTCGAAAATTTTGGCCAAAAAACAAAAAAGATTATTCGGACGAAAATCAGCAGCAATAGATGTGTATGCCTTCCTGGGGATTGGTATCACTATTACCTGCCTCCACTCCGAAGAAAAAGTGAACGTCAGAAAACATTGGTAGGGAGTTTCAGTGCATCAGAGCAGACTGCATTCGATTGTACTGAGTATTGATATATAATTTGGACTTTTATCACACTGATCATGTTGACGAATGCTTCTCCATAAGTTTCTGTGAGGCAGATTAGTATCCAGTTTCACGCTAAATCAGGTACGTTCAGCAGAGACAGTCATCGCGTTTACTTTATTTGTGACCTCTCTTATACCTGCGCCAGACATGTGGGCATCGATTAAACTTATCTATATATTAATTATACAAATAAAGCTCCCGGTTCCGCATTTCAGCTACTTTTTTTATATGGGGTTTCATCGAGCTTTTCTTGAAATTTTATAATGGCAACACTGATCTGCATCAGTTCGGGGTTGTGTTCATTGCTTTGGGTTTGCGTTCCTGGGTAGCTTTGGTATTAAGTTCGGTGTTTGCCACCGATAAGTATACAATACATGGATTTATTGGAACTTTTTTCATTATTCTGCATACGGTAAAATATTGTGCAGGTGTCTTTTTACTGCTTGCTTGCATGGGAAGAATAGGACTACAGGGGACACTTCTGAAAAAAACGCGCCTTGAAATTTAAGGTGCAAGTTGAGGGAACATATAAAAACGTTATGTCACTCATATACCTTCAATTTGTGCAATTGCACAGGGATCTCCTAGTAATGCTTAAACAAAAGTCC
This sequence comes from Dasypogon diadema, assembly GCA_006980735.1. Taxonomy (NCBI): domain Eukaryota; kingdom Metazoa; phylum Arthropoda; class Insecta; order Diptera; family Asilidae; genus Dasypogon; species Dasypogon diadema. The sequence goes on along the minus strand of QYTT01087447.1, from coordinate 8,076 downwards.
TCTTTCAGTCATAAACTTGTGAATCTCAACCTCAATGCACAAGAACACAATTTTATCACCAGGACTAGAGGAATTACTAGTGTTATCTTCCGAGAGAACGTAACCATTGAAATACACAATATGAGAGTGTTAGTAAATTGTAACTGATCTTTTGCGCGAAAACGAAGAACCTTCGAATTCTCTGAAGTATTCAGAAAAGTATCTTGACGAAGGATAGGAGCAAAAACGTCATAATACATAATCTTGGGCACCTTTATTAAGAAATAGTATAAAAAATCAGCCAATCATATTCTACCTGGCAATCAAAGTTACAAATTTTTACCTACATTATACTGGGTTAAAATGATTTCCTTCTACTTACTTAATACAACATTCCCCCACAACCCGAAAAAACTTCATTCTCTATTTGTTTTTTTGCGCCAGTTACACTCTCTCCAATATTCAAAATTCAGAAAATGAAATTTCATTGTAATTACATTTTAGTAGAAAAAAATGGTGAGATATGCACATAATATCTTTAGCTAATTCCGCAAAATATTTTACATTTAAATTTTATGTAGCCAGCGTGCTAATTGCAAAGCTTAAAATTACCAGAACGCGGTAACAAATTTATGCTCTTTGCAAATTGGTAAACATCATGTAATTTAATTAAAAGTTATGTTGTTTACATTTTGCAGCTTATGTTAGGAAAACGGTGTTGATAGTGGTAACCAACCTCCCATCAGCTATCCCTTATTAGGTCATATCCATTTTGGATAACGTTTGGTCAAATATTTCCATATTAAAAGCAAACACGTTCATATTTTTGCGTTGAAATATTAAAATATTTTTGCTATTAAATTGTTGTATAACTTAATTAAAAATTACCAGAAGGTATTGTAATGAATTGGTAGATGATGGGTTTCACAGAAGGAGGGAACTTTTTTCATCAAATTTAATCTTTCATTTTGTGGTTCAATGAAATAAACGTGAATATAATATGCTACTAAGTATGGATGTCCATGACAAAAAGTTGTTAATATAAATACTCTTTTGGGTGGTGGATTAAGCTACACGTATGTGTTTTACCGAGAATTTTTGTCCCGAAAGGAACTAGGTTGCTTGCTGCTTTAGCCAAGATCATTAGTACCTGCTGCAGTTGTTTTAATAAAACTCATAAATCACTTTTTTCATTTCACAATTTTATTCAATAATATTTACTTTTTTGTTAAAATGCTGAAGACCTTACCTTGGGTAGGCGGCCTCAGATCTATTACAAGTTGTCACACTCAGTCTTCTTAGTTGACTGATCAATATCGATACTTCTTAAATCTAAGGAAAATCTCACTCCCTTCCATAAATGAAAATTCATTTTCCAAGTAGGAGTGGCATTCCAATAATTTTCCCTGAATCGGAAAATTGAAGTGTCTCAATTGCCTGGTGTAATGCACGCGCCGATTAGGCCGTGCGACATGCTTACCCTGCGATCTTGTTTTTGTTTCCAACAAATACTCGTGAAAATTTATGGAGACTCAGGTTACTGGGTGTACGTAATTACTCTGCTTTGATTGAAATTTGTTATTTAAGTTGAAGTTAATGTGTCAGCAGATTTATGGGATTTTTTTAAGAAAGATAATTTGAGACATGAAATGCTCTTGAATTACGGGAATGCATTTTAGGGAAGGTTTGGGATGTTGGAATGCCTTCTCAGGTGATTTACTTCAGAGATGTGAAGAACTGAGATCATAAGTAAGATCACTTAAAATAAATTGAGTCTTATGGGGTGAATGAGTGGTGTTTGCTATAGAAATAGCAGAGATGTTAATAATAATAGGATGACGTTGAGCCGCTCATTACATATGGGTGGCATCCACAGTTCGAACTGGGTTCAAGTGTTCACGATACAGTAAACCTTTACACTCTTAGGCCCGTTTTACATGGGCGGTCTTCACCCGCCACGGTTTGGCGGTTAAAGAATGGAGCGGCTGAGTTGAGCGCATGGATCGAAATTGTGCATGAGCCATAAAAATTTACAACAGTAGCGGCAACGACAATAACCGCAAAGTATCTAGCGCAATTTGATTAGCGTTTTGCATAGTTGCAGGTTGATGTAAAAATATAAGTATTATTCAGTTGACAAAACAAGTAAAATAATAAAGGTAAATATTAGATTTGATAAGTAAATTTTGCTCCTTTTTCGTAAGAAATATGTGTGATACGGTAATCTTAATTATACTGTTTGAAAAATATCCGTGCCTGTGGGATATTTCTACAACTTCATACTCGAACCATGCAGAAAAGCAAAAAACGTGGGAACTGATAGTTGAAGAAATATGCACAGAGTATAAAAATAACACAGCAAAAGAAAAAAAAGTCTTTGCTATGTAATAATTCTTTATTTCTTTATATACTTTTTAAACATGAAAAACGATAAAGTTAGTTATATGCGTGAATCTTGCCACGGTACACGTCCTGTGTTACTTTCAAAATACCTTGCGAAATAGTCACGCACTGTTGCTCCATCTCTGCCAGATTGGACTGCGTCTAAGGCAGATAACGATCCTGGAATGTACAGACTATCCTTAAATGTGTATCCGTCTCTTTCCCGAACAAAGTTGTGCGAAACACAACAGGTTCTAACAAGTGAGTCCGCTAGGATACCAAATACACATTCAATGCATCTTCGGGCTCTACTTTGCCGATAATTGAAAATTTTCTTTGTAACTGTTAAATGTGTACCAGCATAAGGGCGTAATAATTGAGGGGATAATTTGAAGGCTTCATCTCCTGCCAAGACGAAGGGCAAAGATGGCTAAGAAGTCCCTGGTAAAGGTTTATTTGTAGGAATGCTTAGAGAACCTTCCGTCATTGTTTATAAAATATTGAACGCTTAAATACCATAGAGCCAAAGCTTTTCCCATATGCTCCGACATAAGAAAATATAAACTTATAATTGACATCGCAAATAGCTCCAAATAGCTCCAAAACGCGTAACCGCCAAATCGCGGCGATAGACCATCGCTCATGTAAAATATCAACCGCCAAATCGCCTAACCACTTAAACGTCTCACCGCGGCGGGTGAAAACCGTTCGTGAAAAATAGTGACTGTCACATCGCCTAACAGTTTACACGCTAAATCGTGGCGGATGAAAACTGCCCGTGTAAAACGGGTCTTATCAGCAAAACAGCATAATCTTTGTTTTGGTGCTTTTTGAAGCACATAAGCCCTATTTTTGCTAAAATCAATTTTATCGAAGCAGAACCAAAGTGAACTACGAAAGCAGAGTTAAGACATAAATCACAAGCTGCGTTCTTTTGGCAGCAGAGAACAGAGTTGTCATACATTAACTGGGTTAAATTAGCTCGGTTATTTAACCGAGTTAAAAAGCTTACTGGATTATTTTAGTCTCCTACGGCAAAATAGATGGCGCTTATTAAAAGTTTTTGCGTTTAAAAATTGATTTTGCTCGTCATAGCAATTAAAATATAAACTAATGTGGGCAAAACTGATATTAAGATCAATTTCAAGTTAACAACGATCTTTACTTATCTCGGGTTTGCTTAAAAAGAGGAAAAGGTAAGAAGAAGGATTAGCTATGTACTCCATGGATTCGAACCGTTCTTTTGAGCTTCCGTAACTCTGTTGCCTGAAAGAACACAGCTACAGTCGTTTATACATGCTAAGTTGTTTGATGTATTTCGAGATAAGAAGAAGCTTTTTCTGAATGTCTGAATTATTTTCCTTGATCTATATAATCGATAGAAAATAAAATAAATAGAACTAGTGTCATTAGAGACCATTTCCGAACAACCACGGAAATACGCTCCTCCAGGTCTCTATACTACCGTTCTAGATTTGATTGCAATACTCCTTTGAAACAACTCAGGAGTAACTTATGAGATATATTCGAAATGCGATTTAGACCCTAACGTACTGACTCTTAAACCCAAATGAAATTTAACTTTAGGAGAGTGACTCCTAATGAAGTTATGAAAGCTATCCATCTAATCTAATACAGTGCGGACTGATGCACATTAAATTTTGTACATTATTTATCTATAAAATCTTGTAGCCTCAGCACAATTTTTGACAAAATTATATTTTTATTGTCCGTAAGGTCAAGATCGCACAGTACTACTACGATCCAAACGATCTTTCTTTGTTTATGCGATCATAGACTGATTTCATAATCAGATGTCAATGAAACTTGGCCGCCTTCAGGAGGGAAGACTTTGGGCATCTCAAAAACAATTAACCCATATTAAGCACAAACAAACTATGGATCTCAGGTACATGCCAGGGTCAGACGAACAATGCTCATGAGCAGATTTTTGAATATTGGCATTAATTTGCAAACTTGACGAAGTAAATAATTATTTCAATTCTGCTACTTCCTTAACTTATTTCTCTCTTATTTTTTATCTGTGTTTACTCTTTAGTTTTTCCCTGCTCTTACTATAATTTTTTTGTGCCTGATACATTACTTTAAGAATTTAATCTTACATGTTCTACCAATAATAGCGTAAATAAATTGAAATTGAAATCTCCCTCCAGTTTATCGCGACTCAACTGAATTTTACGGGTCCAGCACTCTTAGTGCTGATTCTGATTCATTTCTGAATTTCAGTACTAATTGCAGAGCGCATCTGCTAGGAATAATTTTACTTCAAGTCCATTTACTTATGGCATCACAGGAATACTGAATTCAACTAAAAATCGATAAAAGTTACATGAAAGCAGAGATATAGCTGCTGACACATAAATGTATAATTGTAGAAAGCAGCAGCAAATTTATTCTTCTGTTCTCGCAGAAATTCAGCTTTACTTTCCCTAATGTTCCCTCCGGCTAATAACTTAATCAATTTTTTTTATTCAGAAATACAGATTTTCTTGGGAGCCAATTTACATGTTAATTTTCTAAAGATTGCTAGGATTTTCCAAAGCTTTATCAAAATATCACCGTAATCCTTCTTTTGCGACACAGAATTCATCTTTTATAAATGACGACATCGCTACCATTACCCTCCAACTCTGGTACGCCTCCAACTCTGGTACGCCTCCGCCTCCGATTTTCTAAAAGGGAAGAAATGTTTTCACCGTATATATCTGAAAATTTCCACTTTTTAGGGGATAAACTGATACAAATGCATTACATCCACATCTGCGATACTTTCGAAACCACAGTACAAGGCAAAAGATAATGCACTTAGCCTCCGACACGTTGTGGGTTAAGTATCTATTCCTAGGGAAATTTGTTACGAATTCCGCAAATGTAGCTGGACTAACCTGAATAAGATAAGGAACAGTCCATTTAGAAAGAACTCTACAGGAAACTGAATGCATTATATAATGTACATAATATAAGGTAAAAAGGAACGTGCTCCTTTAAGATATTTGAATGGATTCAAATAAGCTTTGCAAACTGAAGTAAAGGATCTGCTCTTCCTTGACCCCATTTAATGCGGAGGTTGTATTAGTAATGCAGGTCAGTCCAAATTGATTTTATCTATATACGAAGTTAGGTGCACGCTGTAAAAGTAAAGTAAATACGAGAACGCAAAGTAATTTTAAAAGAAAAATATCTTAGGTTTCTTTGAGATTAAAAAAACTTTCAGTGATTTCACACACGACTGAAATGCAATCTGGATGAACATTTTCAATCCATAAAGAAAAATTCTCCTATGAGTGTCCTTTCATTTGACGCACTGCTACACTTTATTTCGTTTTTAAAGAAGTTGGATACTCACTAGAATTATATAAACCAAGATATTAACGCTTTATTTACATTAAAAAGTAATCAGAAGCTATATGAATGTAAATAAAGAGGGAATTAGAGATGGTTGCCGTTTTAGAATTTTACTCTGTATTGATCAAAGCTACTTACTGACCGTTCCTCTGGTGCGTGGTTATGTTGTGTTTTGCAGTCATACAAACATAGAAATTCCCATCAAATTTGAGGAGTCTGAAGTACTTTCTAAGTGGTACTCTCTGATACTTCTAGAAATAGCATCGCTCCACATAATTTACACTATTTCAAATAGCTTTCCAATCATTCCTTGAATGTCTGCTCTGTTGCTGATGCCCTTGTATATTATTATTTTCTTTGCTCCCCGGGAACTGAAAGAATTCATTACGCTTATAAAACACATTTACTGAAAGCGCATTTTTATAGTTCAAAGAAACATTACTACTTGCTAATATGTACTAATAGTTCATGTCTTGCATGGGTTTGTGTCAGACTAATCACAACACAATTTTATGCTGAAATAGGTAAATGTTTCTCGGCACGATTGCACCCCGCTGAGAAGTACCCTAGAAGGGAAAATGCTTCACACACAGAAGCGCACGGTTAAAGTGAAAATTCAAACTTGCAGGCAGACGTTACATTTTTCCTAATTTCTGTAAATTAAATTCTAGGGGCTCTATTTACTGAATTCAGACAATTCGTAAATGCACGCATCAAAATTACCATATCACATCTCTCCAAAAACCATTTTAGCTGAAAATATTCACTGCCAACACAAATGGTGTACCATTTTAATACTGATCATGGCGTTTGCTGCTTTTGCCTTGTTAGTCGTCCAACTGTCGGCTTAGCGTTACATTTTGAATTTCGTTACAAAAATTTCCTGACTCACGACCTTCGAAATAGAGGTTTCACTTCAATAAAAAGTGACAATGATAGATAGAGATAAAAAAATAAAATAAACCCAAAAATAAAAAAACTTAACATTGGGCTGATGGGTAAACTATGGAAGGTCAGAGATTATTTGATCTATGCATGAGTACTTGTAGTAGTTAATTAGTGGTGAGAGGCCTTACTCTCTAATAATGACGTCGATGCTGATGTTGAAATTTTTTA
>QYTT01087445.1:33003-57418 GCA_006980735.1 Dasypogon diadema | reverse complement strand
TACGAATGCATTTTTGTTTCTTCAATATTTCTTTGTCAGAACAACAACAAAACCTCTCTTTAATTCAACGATAATATTTTCGTACCGGTGAGAACGGATTTTGTAGGCTCGTATTTAACGCTAATTTTCGTTGAATTGACTGTAGTTTTTCGTTGCTGGTATTAAACTTTTTTCTCAGTGTAGTAATTCAAGTTACCTTGCCATATAATTTAGTTCCAATTAATATATTGTAAATGAAGCGAATTTGCCAACGTGATCGACATCGTCTCTCTCACAACATGGTTTGATATGAATGAAATAATCTCAAATTGAACGCAACTAATGAGATCCAAAAATAGAAAACTCTTATCAAGAATAATTATTTAAACATGTGTGTTGCGCTCTTTCGACAAATGGTGGGTTTCCGCTGGTAAACATTTTCAACAAATATACGTTATTGTCGCGTATGTATTTCAATTAAATATTAATTCTTTTATATGTTCTGCTGTCGACTAATATTTGGAACCAAAGCCTTTTAGATTTTTCAGTGATCCCTCGTAATTCAGTGGTCCCTCGTATTTCAGCCCTAATGATACCAATTTCCCGTTATTTTTTTTATGCCACTTTTACGAGCTTAAGCCAATAAAAAGCACGTTTGCATTTTTTATTAATTCCAGAGTTTGGGATAGGCAACAAATTCATTTACAATTTAAAATACTGCTGCAGCTCACAATTAATATTAATTGCTATTCCAAAAGTGGAAATTTGGCCTTAATAGATGAACTATTGATTTTTCCGGCAAACTTTCCGACAAAACGAATAAACCCAGAGAAAATGTAACGTAACAACAAAAACTGAAATAAAACTTGTCCTCCTATTGGAGGCGTGAATATGAAATATGTAAACAGTCCACCAGTGTTGTGTCAACTTTTATAATTTAATCGCCGTCACAATTGCTTGGTGTAGTGTACTTTCTTTGAGCAATTATGAATAAATAAATAACACCGAAAAATGGAAACTTTTCAATAGGTCCATAAATGAAAATCCATAAACTTCTACCCCGAACCAATATTTCATCATTCATTCTAGTGTTCTGCAGACATTGAACCGAACAGAATCTACTCAGAATCTTCCAAAGTTAGTCTTCCAATTCCGTTCTATACTGAGTTTGCAGTACAATCTTTCTCTTGTCTGATTACAGGCCTCAGGAATGATAAACGATGTGCCTGGGTACGATGCACTTAATTTTCTTTCAATATTTTCCTCCTCCATGCAACACCAACTTAAATTTACCTCCCCGAAAGGCTTCTATCAATTCGATCTGTGTCTATTTTGCTACGGGATCAACGTAGAATAAGCCAGAGAGGGGAAGAAACGAAGGAAAAAACGAATCTACAATTAATCTATATTTAATTGTCTCATTAAATGATTGATTGATGGTTTGATGGTTTTGACAAATTGAGAAATTGTAGAGCAGAAGCAGAAAAGACAGACAGTAGTTAGGGGTGGACTGGCAACGGATTAACGAGGGGCACGTGAGGACTGTGAGTGAATGTTTATGACGTGCACTTAAAATTTATTACCTATAGATGTCCAATTTTAGAAGTAGTTTATGTTTGTATGAGGGAACGTTTTGTTGACCAAAGGTGGGATGGACAAAAGTATGGGCAGGCTATATTAAAACGAAATTACTTTTTATGAGGCATTCAATTTGAAATTGTGTTAATAGCAGTAAAACTGAACGTTCTTTCTAAATAAATTTTCTACAGTGAAACTATTTTGGATGATTCATAAAAAATGCCGTCTAAGCACTTTGATAGTAGAAAAAATTGCTACATTTTCGATGTAAAGACAAACCATTTAATGTGGCCATTATTTTTGTGAAGGGAGAAAAACCGTCCTGTTTCTAAGGTCTCAATGTTGATGCTCGTAGAACATTATTGAGAACAACAAAATTAAGACCACCTAGTAAGCTTATTTCAAACTCTGATTTAATATAACTTTTATATACGGATAAAAGTAAGACGTAGTAGATGGTCAGCCTTTGGAAAAAGTCAAAATATCGTCCTTATCAAGGATCATGCTGAAATCTTATATTCTGGTTTGTTTGTTACAGCCTGTTCCATAATTACTTATCCTCTAGAAGCAGAGTTGCAAGAAATCCAAATTTGAAATCAATTCAACGATCGACTCAAATTTAGAACGGACTCTAGTTTTGAGTTCGTTCGGAAATGAGTGCGCTCAAACTTGAGTCCGATCAATATTTGAGTGTACGACCAAATTTCAGTTCAATCAAAATTTGAAATCGTTCAGTTTTGAGTCCGCTTAAGTTCCGAATCTGCTCATGTTTTGAATGCGCTCATACTATACGCTTAAATTTTACCGGACTCAAAATTGAGCGGACTTAAATCTTAAGCGGACTCATTTCTGAGCATTTCTTGCAGACTCAAATCTTAAGTGGATTCACTTTTGAGGGGACTCAAGCTGAGTCCGGACACAATTTGAGTTGATAAAAAAAGTAGGAAGTAACTAATCAGGGAGTAGGTCTGTAGGTAAAATCAAGAGCATCGGTGCCCAATAAATAACGTAATAGGTCATGATGAAGAGTGTCCGCATTCTAATCTCACTATCGTTTTAGAATGGTCAAGTTTTTGCTGCTAATACGAAATTCGATTCTCGAGATACCTCAATATCCTGAACAATCAAAGAAAAACTAAAATATCTGATCTCTACACTCTAAAAACATAACTTAAAATGAGGAATTTATAACAAAAAGAATTATATATTTGGAAAAACAAAAAAGCTTGAATAGACAAAAACAATCTTAATTCACTAAAAGTCTTTGACAATTTCGCTCCCATTATTTCCCAAAGCACACTACACAAATAACACTTTCTTTTGGCTTAATAAGAAAAAATTACTTAATTTATCAAGGAAAAGGAGTAAACAAAACCTTTCAATTCTAGCATAGATTCGACCTTGACCTTTCCACTTTTGACCAGAGGTTGACACTCCAAGACGTGACTTCTGTATTGCTTTCGCCCCCATATGAAATTTCCCACAAAGATTTCAAGGATATTCACCAACCAATTCTTTTGTTTTTGTTAGAAACAGATTTCTTTGAGCATTATAATTCCCCTTTGTACAGTACCAAGTTTTTTTTTTTTAAATTCTTTTAATGCCAGAATTTTTATAAAATATTGCAATTTTAACAGGCCTCATTGCGGACTGAAATTATTAACTTTAAGAAATTTTCAGGGTTGTTCTGAAATATCAAATTGTCCATGGATTGCAAATATTTTGATTTTATATTAGCTTCACCTGAATGTAAACGATATGTAAAATAAAACAGGTGATGAATTCAGATTATCAGTGTACGTTGTTGAGTTTAATTGCATTTCCATTGAAGTCCTAACTGGAATCCACTTATTCGGTCAGCTACAATTGGATGGATGTTTTTTATAGTTTTTACCTATTAACAGTTGAATGAATGTCACAAATAGCATAAAAGCTTTCGTGAGGGAATTACGTGTTAACATGCATTTGTCGCGAGAGAGCTTTTAAATGGGCTCATATTCAAGCGCGTCTAATCAATCCCAGTAACACAAATTTTTAACAAGAATATTAACATATATTTAATATTTATTTTTAAATAGGCTCTTCTTTACATGTGGCATGAACTGACATGATGTTTCATCCATGTACGTTACCAAAAGCTTTGAAACTACAAAGCCATGCACAAGAAGAAGAGCAAGAACATTGAACTCTTTTTTATGGATCCTTGCTCTTCCGGTCACTTGCGGGTTGGGCAACCCTAGGGTCCTTAAATGTTGTTTTCTCTCAGAATATTACCCAATTTTATTTACTAAAAATTAGTAATTCCGAGGAGAACTATAAAATCTTTTGGGTTTCGAGACTGCTATTTTTTGTTCTTCCATTTTAAATAATAAATGGACCAGGCCTTTTTCTTGGAATTGCACTAAAAAAAACGATTTTTAGGGCAAATTTTTGTTTACCTTTTGCACGACAACAGGTGCACAAATGCAAATTTACAGCGCCGTAAGTTCTGAGAAAACTACATGTTTTACTATACCGGAGGGGTTTAAAACGTGCTACTTTTGAAAGTAAACAAACAAATTCATTTTCCCTTTAAGAAAAAGTAACTCTCCTTCTTCTTCAGATGTATGGAACTTTTAAAGCTTGTATACGAATCAAGAAGGCGTGCAATTTAAATAGATTTGTTTTTTATTTACAACTGGTGGAATTTTGTTAAAAGGAAATGTTTTTTTTTACTCTTTTTCAGGAATATGAATTAAAATATAATAAATTTGTATGGTCCCATTTTAAATTTCTGGCAGCACTATATACAGTCATCTTATTTTTGCGTGGTAGTCTCTTTCATTTGGATTTTTTGGTAGATTCGGGCTTCTTGTTATTAATGTTCGTTGGCAGATATGACGTCAATTACCATCAATTTATTCTGAAAATTTGATGGGTTATATGAGAAAATGCTGTCAAGTTTTTCTCGATAACGGTGGAGACTAGACTATTTATTAATACAACACGTAATAGTCCTTAATATATAGAATGCAAAAATAAAGTTTAATGTTTCTTCTTTTAGTGTTTGCTTTAAAATACCCACGGCATATCGAATACTTCAGACCCGGATTATCTAGATGCAAAAATTATTTGGATTTTTAGAGCTCTAAAGAGAACCTCGCCTTAATATGCTTTTCTATCGGTGCCATATGCTTAAACAAATCAAGATTGCATTAAACGATTGCATCCATTACAATTTTTTACTTCTTCTACCGCGGATCATATTTCGTTCAGCATTCATCAACATCTGATGATGTTTTATTTAAAATATTGTACATTATGCTTTAGGCGAAAGATTTTTTATTCATCTCAAGAGAACAACATATTTACGTTAATATCTTTATTTTGTACAATCGGCCAGATTAGACGTCTTGACCGAGATATTATTACGTATGAGTGCACTAAACAGATGAGCCCTACTTTATTCTGTGCAGACATTCTGCTTGCGGAATTGTCTCTAAATCTTGAGCACATAAGCTCTGTTGGGGTATACAGGAAGTGTTTACTACAATAATTCATATTTGTAGTCTTATTTCACTTGAAAATAATCAAAAATACAGTCAGTTCCAATATTAAAGTGGACTTTTGGTTAACATGACAAATAATTTGCAAAACTCTTATTTTTTACTATTATCGAGTTAAATTTATTATCTTAATAAAGTCCTTAATCAATCAATAAATATGCAATTTAGTAGTGTTCCTCAATTAAATACATATACCGTAGGGGTGGGTAACTAATTAGATTAATTTTCGGGGTTTTCATGAATTGATTTTAGTCAATTAAATATAGGTTCATCAAGTTACCATCAAAATAAACAATTTTCATGGAAATCAGATTTTAATTACTGCAATTTGTTATTATATTGTAATAATTATCAAATAATTACTAACCTCATTAGGTTTATTTGCTTAATGAAGGGTTGAGTTTTATTATGCACCGAATATGTATATCTAGTAAGCCCATCAAAATTAAAGAAATTAATAGTGAGTTTTGTGCAATTGCATGTTGGACATGTAGCTAGATGAGGATGCTTTGCGTTCGTTGGTGGAGTCAGAACAAACTACATAAATTGAAGAATTTTCATTAAGATCAAGTGTGCAAGGACGTCCTCAAATTGACTAAATCATCCCATTGGAGGTCTTTGATCCGAATGGAAACGATATTCTTGTAATGCCGAAAAATATATATGTGAAACAGATTACCATTCTCTAAATCTTGGTGGTGGACAGTATACGTTCCTTACCTCTGAGTTTTTTTTTTATCAGAAGACCATCATATCAATGTTTCCCTGATCATGAATATTTATGACTTCATAACTCCTTTCTTGAAGCAATTATTTCTAGCACAACATCCAGATTATGATTCGGCTCCTGTGCCTGATTGGGAACTAAAAATCAATAAGATCCCACAGTAAGCGTCAGACAAATGGAACGATACACAGGTGCATTCAAAAGTTATCAATTAATAGAAATTGTGAACTAACCACCTTCATATAACCACATACAGCCATCTGTTTACCCACATTTTTTCAAGAAATACTAAGGACAAGTATCGATAAAAAAGAGTCGCTGGAGTAAACAAACCACCAGACTCTGTAGAGTATACCTTTTAAGAGGAAATCGGAACATAGCTAGATATTTTTATATGCTGCATCCGTCTTGTATTATATCCGAAAAACATACTAATAGGCACAGAAGACATTTCTCTTATTTTAATATATGAAAATATATAAATAAAGTTTTTGAAGTTTATTTAGATGCCTGTTTCTAATATTCAATCACAGAAAAATAGCCGGTGACATGGGTTAATTTTTACAGAAAATTTCCGGTTAACATTAACGTTGAATGCCACTGGGGCACAGTGACCCCTATTTAAAAGCTCTCTCAGGACAAATGCATTTTAACACGTAATTCTCTCAAGAAAGCTTTTATGCTAATTATGGTGTTATTCAATGTATTACTTACACTACTGCTTACAGATTTTGATAAATGCCCGTCAAATACAAAAACTTATTTATTTTTATTTAATCTTGTTGTAATTACATTGGTCTAAATCACCAAGTAAGTGATAATTTGCTGATTTCATGGAGAACTATATATATGTATACTGCGTAATACAACAACCGTTTGTTAAAAGAAGTCCAGGGAAAAATTTACAAGAGCATTTCATTAAACCAAGATGTATGCAACGTGGAATAATTCCAGCACTGTCCCAACTTCCTACAACAAAAAGATGAAAAGATTCCAACTATGTTCCCGAAGAGAATATGTAAAAGAATAGATAAATTTCCTGAAGCAGTTAAGCTGAAAAAGATTCTATTCAAGGAGGTATCATTCGAATGGGATTAGTTCTATTAAATTCATTGATGTAAGGTTTGTCAATGAGAAAGGGATGTTAGTTACCTTGCCTAAACTTTTGCGACATAATGTCAATTAATTTCGTATCAACGTCCGCTGTGAAAGACAACTTTTTCCTCTAGCCCTAAGTTCCCATTAGTGTTTCTCTCTTTGTTGAAGTTCAAGGCCCGAAAAACTGTTACAGTTTCTTTTAAATAGACTAGGAAAAAAATCTGCATAAATACATTGAATCAAATATAAAGAGAATTTGTTAGTAAGAATCATATTAAAAGGACTTAAGTTTCATTTCTCCTTTATGCAAACCACCACAGCACAATTTTTCTACTTTCCTATCTGTCCGTTCATCGGAAATTTTTTTTATTATTTCTGATAACAGATATTATACTTTACGGGTAAACAGTTGACTTCAAAGCGGTTAGGCATTATTAATGAGTTGTTTCAACTTTACCGCATCCCCTGGTTCTTATGGCTCTACGTTTAGAGAAAAGCAAAGACGTAAAATTTTAGAATACTTCCACTCTTTTACCTTTTGGCAATAATTGCTTGCATCTTAACCATTCATCCCCTTTTCAAAATGCCAGGATCAAATGTTAAGAACTCTTTATCTGAAGGGAAACAGAATAAATTCCCTTTGAAAATTTGTGTAAAATGCGACGATAAATTTTCTACCAAAGTAAGCAAAGTGTTTCAAAAAAAAATTACCAAGTTTCTTTGGCGTTCAAGTGCAGACAGCTGTAAGATAACTTTACAGAGGTTTAGAAACTTTTGTAAACCAAATTAAATTCATTTTATCGCTTCAGGAAAAAATACTTGTTGCGAGATTTTCTCATTAAATGATAAGTGCAAAAGGAAATGAAGAAAAAAAATGACCATAAAAAATAAATAGAAATAAAATTACGAATAAAGTACTTTTTTTAAAGGAAGAATGATGAGATGTCCCAATCGAATTGGTTACTATATAAAGGAAACAGTACCATAACAGTCGTCTTGTGGAAAATTAAAAAATGTTTCAAGCCAGATATGACTTTCTTTAAGCAGACTTGTTTTTTCCATACAGTAAGTGGAAATATTTTGGTAATGGATGGTAATTCTTGAGAGTGACCATAAAACTCTTGGTATTTTTCCAAAATGAATTTCACAAGTTTTGCAACATCTTGATACACTTTATGATTTGGTAGTGATGGTTTGGTTGTATTTTTTGATAGAATAATAGAATTATTTATGAACTCTGCTGCCAGAACATAACCTTAAGTAGCACAAGAGCGCCTGTTCTTAGATATACTGAAGATTTCAAAGTTTTAGAGTGAACGAGTTTTTAGCTTTTTGTGCATTTTCTGTTATTGAAATGTACTCCGTAGGTAGACCAAAAGCTCTGTAGCAAGGTAGAAAAGAATGGAAAATCACTGATTCATTTATTTAAACCATTATTAAGCTTAGGAAAATCTAACAATAGCATGGTTTCGGTTCTGACTACCGCAAACGTCAAACCTAAAGCTTTGTGAAAATGTTTTGGTATTCCATTAATATAATCTCAGAGAAAGATAAAATTGAACTCAGGACTATCGAATTACGTACGAAGCATTACAGTAATTAGTTTCAGCAATTGTTTCCTGTGGCACACTGATTGACTGCGAGGATAATAAATTACAATGTGTTCCCTTAATGCAATGGGTGTAATGATGTAATCGTAAAGTACCATCAAACTGAACATAAAAGATTCATATTCTAAACTTCACTTGTTACCATTATACAATCAGTTTGTATGGTGGCCGGGAGGAATTCTTTTTCTTCACTAATCGATGAACCTATTCTGGATATTGAAAACGTTCATGGTAGTTTTATTCGCGTCAGATATGGACATTATTAACTTCATATATTCCAATAACCGTTTCATTTATGAATGTAATTTCCTCACTTATGCAAGTTGTGCAGTGCATTGTTGACAAAAAGTGAGAAATAATAAAGCATCAGAGTTAAAAAAATCATTTTTTAGGGTATTAGCAAAGATCAGGGGACAACTCTATGATGCACATAGCAGAGTTTAGGAGGAAAGGAATTTTTTAAAGAAAATAAGACTTGGAAAATTTTAACCTGACAAATGTCGCAAGTAAGCCACAATTCTTAACATGATATTTTTACTGTGCAACATCGCAGACCCTTGACATGTACAATTATCGTCAGCAGAACTGCCTCAACCGCTGGCGCTCAGATAAATCACTAGCTCTTCCCCAGAATGGAACCTGGGCCCACAGAGGTGAAAACCTGCAGTCGTGCGCCTCAGTCCCCTCAGTTACTGGCGTGGGTAGTTATTAAGAATAAAATAGTTTGCTTTATGGATGAAATAGTCCTCATAGAATATAACAGTTATTACGCATCCTGCCTGGACATGAAGTGGTACTTTTAAAAGGCTGGCGTAACACGTCACTATTTTTTCGTGAGAACTTTTATCATATCTTTATCGCGTAGTCACTTATGAGGGTAAACTGGTTACCTACGGTAACACTAGATTATTTGTACAGTAAACGAAATCAGATGAAAGACCATGAAAGGCATTAGCGGGAAGATCCTGTTGATAATGTAGTGGTTTGTCGAAGGACAAGAACTTATCTGCTATCGTCTGGTGATGACCAAACTATAGATGCATATATATTTTGAAGGTACTGCCTAAGGTTAGGGGACAACCCTATACTGCAGCACACAGCACAGCTGAGGTAAAAACGTATTTTGGGGAACAGGAAGTTGCGAATTATTTTTATAATCTGGCAAATGTTGCAAGAGAATCCACATCTTTTTACTATTGAATTTTACTGTTCAACATCCCAGTGGTCCTTCGAGCCGGATATTCTTTTAATCACCGTATATTTCCTTAAGTGTATTTTGAGCTTTGGGAAAATATAATGACCGATGCAGCTGAAACTATTTACGGTCCTGAATTTGTTTTCCAGCAGGATAATGCCGTGAAGCCATACTGCTTAATACGTAAAACTGTGGCTTGAACAGAAATATTGATTTGTTGCATTGACGCGTATACAATTCTAGTGTAAGAATTGAAAAGTGCCATCAGGGTAGGATGGACATTGATTACGAACAATGTACTAGAAATTCTAAAAAATGCAATGCCCAAAAGGATACGTGAGATCCTTCAAAAGAGTCAACGCATTATTAATACCATTAATTAAGCTGCTGACGTTTTATTTAATTCATTAATCATGGCAAATGTTGATTTTATAAGAATTTCCCTTATATTTTTAAATACAATAATATAATTTTATAATTTTTAAATACAATATATAACTAACTTTTGTTTTTGTGATGAAATATCTTAAATAGTTTTAGCTAATTTAATTAAATATGTGTCAATAAATTTAGTGAATATGGTTTGGAGGGCGGCTGTTGTATAATTAAATTAATTTTCCCTCATTTAAGGAATCTGAAATGGCGATTTTATAAGAATTTCCTCCAGTGTATTTTATTTCCTATTTAAATGATACTAGAGGTGAATGAATTTGTAGTATCGATTTGTAGCATCGACAAATCTGAAGCTATGCACTCCAAAGATTGGATTCTCTCGAAATAAGAGTTTTTATTTTTTTCAATCCACCAATCCACATAGAACACTGGATCTAGTGTATCCCCCAATTTTTGAGAAGTTATTCTGTATCTCCGAAAGTATTGTAAAATTATATTTACGTATATGTATATGTATGTATCTACTGTGGTAAAAACTGTTTAATTTTGTCTCATGAACTGCTCGCTCATATAAATATAGATGTAAAAAATATTAAAATAACAAAGTGTCAAATCCAAACTATAAATAAAGCATTTAAGTGTTGGCGCAAGCCATTCTTTTTGATTTTAGCTGAAAAATAAAATTATGTTACGAGGCAACAAGTGTCACCAATTAAATTTAACCACAAATTCATTGCACTTTTACTTACATTTTAAATCTTTTAAAATATTCTACAAGCCACTGATAGGCCGGGTAGAGTATAGAGAATTTATAGCAAACTTAATGGATAAAAAGAAGCCAGCACAAGCAGAGATATTTCCTCCTTTATTTCTCTCTGTTATCATTAAAAATATTTAATAGAAAAAAAGAGAGAGGATAATTAACAACATTCATTAAGATAAAAACATTAAATTTAGTACACAACAATGAGCAAGATGCCCTTTACACACACTTTTCATACTTTATTTCATTTTTTATTATTATTTCTTATTAACTTAATGCACTTTGGTCCCCTGTATATCAACCAACATAAAAACTTTAATCCCTTTATACTTTATGCGGATAAAGGTTCCCACTCCGAAGAGGAAATTAATTCATTTTAAACCGGAAAAAAGTAACCGAATACAAGCGCCGTGTTCCCGTGATTTTAGTCACCGCCCGGTTAACTCTCGCTACTGGACGACGAAAGTAATGAGTATTAAGTAAACCACAAAATATTTCTCCAAATTTAGATTGCATTAACATAATTTATCCGGATTCCGGAACATAAGAATGGGATGGGAGAGAAGCAGTGGTGAAAGGGAATTCGTGAAGGAAGGAAAGTAGCAGGGCAACAGGAAATATACACGATAAAAACATTTCATTCATGGACAAACATGGAACATGACCCCGCACCCGATAGAAACAGATCAACAGTCGGATTAAGACTAAGAGACCGAAGGAGAAAAACTGCCACAAGTGAACGTGACCAACCTACCAGCTACCACTGACACAATCTCTCAGTTCAGGATACTCTCTACACTTGACAAGTAGTATACGCGGGTGGTGGGTGGGTTAGTGGTTATTTAATTGGGTGGTTCTTTGAGGGTGGTAGCAATTTGTTGCCATTCACACAAACTGAGACAACTTCTGGTGATATAAATCTGAACATGTATAGGATTCCTACAAATTCTAGGAGGACGGTCACACTGCTTTAAATTCCTCCTCAAAATACAAGAAAAGCTTGGAAATGATGGAAAAAGCATGCTCCAACTTGCGATAGGGTGAGAAAAGGAAAATCGTAAACCTCAAGGAAAATGTAAACACATGCTTCCTCTCAAACAACTGCCAGATACAGAGACTGGAAAAAAGGGAGCAAATGGAGCCAATATGGATAATAATCTCCTGTCAAGTTTTATAGGGAGCTTTTCACTGGGGGTGGTGAGGTACAAGGACAAAACAGAGAACAAGAACATTGCCAGATATTTAAATTGAGTGAACTAAAAAGGGTAAATTCTGGTAGTTTAAGGCAGTTGGTAAGATTATTTCGGAAAATGTGGTTGATAGATGTAAAAATGTTTAAGAAGGGGGTCGATATGAAATTCACATCACATACATAGAGGCTTTTTTATTATTTTTTTTTTCAACTTGGTAGTGGATGTTATCCGTGAAAACAGAGCAAACTACGCATCAGTAAAACCAGAGTAAACCTGATGCAAACTCTATGTTAAAATTGTGCAAACTTCGACTACAAAGGATGGGAGGTACGAGAAAAGCTGCCGGAAGTATTGCGATTGTATTTCAAAGGCATTTTTATCGTGTTACCCTTTCTATGTCTGAACACTATTTTGGTACTATTGAACAAACGAAATTGTTAATCCGAACTAGTTTGCATAGCTCCAATGAACCGAGGGTACGGATAACGCACATGGTGACATTCTTTGACTTTGATACTTTACCATGCAGGCAACTTGCTGGCTAAAAGAATATCCACACAAAGTATAAGGAGATTCGTGATTTATTCGAGCTCACATCTCTTTACATGTCGTAAAACTATCGAAACCGTGTATAACTTCCTGTGCTTTCTAATAACGTCAAAGTATCTATGAAGGAAAATTTCCTTGTGCTGTTTATTCAGAAAATGTGGCCTAATAATCAGTACACAACACTCGAAGACCTCAATGCCTTCGTATATCACTTTATCAAAACGAGATACACATCACAACATAATCAAGCATTGTGCAGTAAACTCGTTTCGTCGATATTAACGCTTCGAACGTGGGCAACTTCTTGCTCGCTCTTTTATTATATGCAAAAGGACGAAGGAGATCTCAGCAATTTTGGATACTGCCATTTTGAAGAAAAACCACCAGCGTTCTACTTAACGACGACCCAGAAATAATGGGCCGGACAACCGTGGACAAGTACAATACATTTTGTATTTTGAATTATCAGAAGCCGAAGTGACAGATCTCAGATGACAGCCGTTTCCGACCGGACGGATACGAACGTTCGGATTGTAGCGTATGGCCTTTGGACCATATTCCGATAGTTGTCTAAACTAAAGTGAACTTATACAGATCATTTACAAAACTTCTATCAGACTCAATGTAAAATTTACTATACTAAACAGCTTCAGTGTTTTCTCAGGAAATCCAACCGAGATGTTCCGAAAATCTTATAAGAAGAGCTCCCCAATTATAGCATCATTGTCATTTTAACGGAACTGTTTGCTATATAAATAGATATCAGATGACAGAATCTCGCTTATCAGCGTAAGATGATGTAGAGTCAAATAGCAGAAATAACACACAATGACTCACCTTGTCTTAGACCATTACTAAATGGGATTGGGTAATATTTCTTCTCTGTGAACAACAATTATTGTATTGCCTTCACAAGATTAAACTCTAACTTTTAATAACAATTTAATATACATTGAGGAAGAAGGAGAGAAAAAAAAATATATATATATAAGTTTATAATTTATGTCAACATAAGCTGTTATTGTTTGTGTGGTCAGTAAGACATATATTAGACCTCGAATTTAATCCATACTCTTCGTAAATGCTTACTGTTGATAAGAATAACTGTTATAAACAGTTTTGTAAGTACCAATATGGTTCCTTGACATGTAAAACTTCTCATATTGCACATAGGGCTATTTAAATATGTATCTATTCATTTATCTTTGGAGAAAAAAAGTATATTCACTTGTTCTAATTTTTAAAATAAAAGGCTTGTATGATTCCGAATATTCATTTATATAGACATAAGATTTCAGATAGGGCCTTTTAGAATGTTGCGACAGAGTAGACCTAATTACATTGTTACAGTACAGTCGACCCTTTTTTCTTAACCTATTGCCTAAGTTCAAGGGCAGCCCTATGATGCACACAACACATCTTAGACAAGAGGAAAATTTTAGTGAAGAAGAGATTGCGAAATTGTAACCTGACAAATGTTGCCTGGGACTTGAGATACTTATCGATATTAAAATTCCATAGCGAAGCCTGGGTGGTGTTCAACTAGTCAAACTACTATAAGCTTAAAAATGTTTTTTGTTCTCTTTTACTCTTCTGGATCCAAGTGATATGTTACGACAGTCGCAACTTCATCTACAGATTACTAGAAAAGATGTCTCAATATTTTGGCACCTAAGAAATTAAATTTAAGCACTTATACGTAAATTATGAACACCAAATGTATCATCGTTAAAATTTGATCCCTGTTGAATAGATAGATAGATAAATAGATGTCGTAGGTTATTTTAAAGAAATATAATTTACTCATATCTCTGTTCAGAGATAAAGACAAAAACTAGGACAGATTGGGTTAGTTTGAATCAAATCACTGTCACAAGACACAGACAATGATGTCATATAATGTTCACTAATTCTTGCGATATCCTAAGACCTTTCAAAGACAGTATATTATTGTTTGCGGAAAAAGCCAATCGTTTTCGTAAATCCTTGAGCTACTTCAACAACGTCCGCATATCAAATCGTAAACAAGGGTTTGATCAATTAAAAAGATCTTTTCAATAGAGATACGAAATTCTCAGGTGAAACTTTCTTTTCACGTAAAATCGCATAAAAGAAATCAGGAAACAATTATGTTTCTATTTCGCTCTAAATTTTACTAGGCCGACAAAAATGTACAAAGAATTGGACAGTTCACACTTGATTAACAGCTTTCTGATTTCAGTATAAATTTTGTGTAGTGAGATACATAATTCGTCTGCAACTCCTCTGTGTAAAAAATTAGTTAAGCATGGTGAATTAGCAACAATACTAGACCGATTTTCATTAAACGTAAAATCATTTACAACTCTGAGTAACTTCAAAGAAATTAAATAAATTTTTAATGGATTGTCATTGCTTTGCAACTGTAAAGAGAAAATTAGTTCATTAAACCCAAGTTAAATTAGTTCAGTGAACGATTACCTAATAATGAAACTAGGGAATGTAGAAAACATTATTGCATTGAAAATGATTTGATTAAGGTAGGAGTGGTGTCTACAATTTCAGAGTAGGTCACTATGTTAGATTTTGAAATATTTCAAGTAAAAACTGTCACTTATTCTTCTCTAGAACACTAATGCAAATTGATTTATTCTTTTTTCGCTTCCTTACAAAGTAATATTTTCATATTTCTGCAAATTTCCTCATTAATTACACACATGCCTCTATGGTCTATCATTTCTCACAATGCCACGAATTTATATTGAATATCGTTTTTAACCCCTTCCGGTCCAAAAACATTATTTTACCAGGTCCACAATAGATTTCAAGATAAATCAATATTTCGGTTTCTGCTATTCTACGAACTTTCATACTTTAGGAACCTAAAAGACAATAAGAGTAGTCTAACCATGTATAAAACTACAATTTTAGAAGATGGTGTCATATACTTCTCATTCCAAAACTTGCACATGAAACATACGTACATATATTTCTATCCTGACAAAAATTATCCTGCACTTAAAAAAGTCAACTTTTACACAACCCTCAAAAGCAACAAAGAGGCAAAATTATGGTGGAAACAATGAAGAAAAAAAACGTCTAATTTATTGAAATTATATTCTCGGAAGACAAGTGGCTGGTCCGGTCAACCCGAGGTGGATGGATGAGTTTGTAGGCAGCAACAGCGGCAAGTTGTCGTCAGCAAGTTAAGGACAAATTTCGCTGCTGTTGTTTCTACTCAAACCCCTTGCACTCCTCCATCTTGCACATTTTCCATTGTTGTGAAACATGGGGTTAAATGGACTTTTCAAGTGATGCTAAATGTAGTTTTATCTTCTTGTTCTTTCTTGCCAAGGGCGGCAATATAAATTGTTAAAATAGTTCAACTTCTGAGTTTTCAGGTTGAAGTTATTTACGAAATATTCGCCAGCGCCAGAGCTTTTGGGCAGAAGGAAAAATGAATCTTCTTATGTCAAGGTGAAAAATTATAATAAGAATGGAATTTTTTAAATGCTGGAAATATACAGAAATAAGACAGATGAGAGTTGTGAAAGTTTTCCTTTTTTTAAATTCTTACACGAAAATAGAAGCATTTTATTAAATCGTTTGGATATTAAATTGACGCAGCAATTACTGTAACAACTTCCAAAATTACATTAAGAATTTTTTTTCGAAGGTATGTAATAAATGGTATTCCATTACTGTTATCCTCCAATCAGACTAAAATCTGAATTTGAAGCCGATTGAGAAAATTTATAAAAGTGTTAAATGAAATATCATAAGATTTCCCTAATTCTCTGAAATCAGTCATAAATTTAGAAGATTAATAGGGACTTATAAACGTAGCAACGACTGTTCAAATTGCTCCACCACAAGCAACACAGACGATAACTTTGGTATGGTAACAGATTATTATGGCTTATGTCGAGTGCATCTACTCCCCTCAGGCTATAAAAATACTAATTTCCCTTATTTAATGATGGCAATAGGTTGCCTAATTTTTTATGATTCTTTCATCGATATCAAAGGAATTGCCTCATAAAAAGTAAAGATTTGTGCTTTTCAAGTATAGGAGGCTTTCACTTCTTTTATGGCAGAGACAGCGCTCATTATTATTATGTGCGTTCTGTATCTGTCTGATATGATGCTTCAAGGGTGCCCGCCCTGTATAGAACAGAAAAATTACTAAAATTTATTCTATTTTACTACGTATCAGGAGTAGGTATATCTTAACTGGTTGCAGTGTCGATATACTCAATCCAGCATCAATTCAAAATATTATTTTTTCTTTAATACACCTCTAGGCAAATTATTTCATTAGTGTTAATGGGAAAGAACGTTCTCGTCAATCTGGATGGACATAATAGAGAAAGAGAGCACGAACTGTATTACAATGGTTTCAATCATAGAACATAAGGAATAATAAATTTTCCAATATTTTAATCACAACTTTACTATCAGGAATTAGCCAGATTCAGACATCATACTATCAGACTACGTAGCTGTGGGCGGCTAAGTGAGAGGAAGGAAAGATCCTTTATTATTTATAAAAAAAATAGAGAAATAAAAAATAATAATAAAAAAAGTGGAAAATTATATTTATTTCTGAAAATTGGTAAAGTGGAGACAAAATCAAAGGGCTTGGTAAGGAACGAAGGATTTTTCCATCAAAATTAAATCGTGAAATCCCACCATGCAATACAGATTTGTCATACATTAACTGGGTTAAATTAACTCGATTATTCGACAGAGTTAATAAGCTTACTGTTATTTTCAAATTTATTACGATCTTTACTTATGTCGGGTTTGCTTAAATAGAAAAGTAGAAGAAAAAGAATAAACTCTGTACTCCATAGTTATAGAATAAAGCACCTAAAAAGAAATGACCCCAACAAAAGACATTGCATGTAACGCAAACTTTTACAATCTTTTAATTAGTCTCTCTATTTATCACAAGGAGAACAGGATCATTAGCTTTTATTAGTAGATGGCTTTAATTCAAAATTCTGGCCTTAGCTCTGTCATAAACACATAACTGTCATCCTTAATCGCCATTGAAACGTTCACAGAACACAATTGTGTAAAGCATCAAAAATGAATTATTGACCAATTTGGAACAGACACTGGTCCTTAAATTTATACTCTCATATTTATTCGTAAACTTTATTTTATTGCTTTAAGATTATATAAATACCACCACATACACATACACATCTCGTTACTGAAATCTTTCTTTGATATTATGCTTAATTGCATAAAAACATAACTTTGTAGCTGTGTTTCATAATCTGAGGCTTCAGCTAAAACGTAATTGCCCAATTAGAAAACTCATTAATATGGAAATTTGGTATCATTTACAAATTTTTTGAGGGCATGGATATATAATATCTTTTAAGATATCTAACATGGTAATCTACAGCGCACAGCAGTTACTGCATTACCACTAACTAATTCATTATTATGCACCTAACGGGGGACGGTGGTAAAGATCATTTTATTAAGTATTCCTAACAAAATTCTGTTTGTATTATCCGCGTCACCGCCCACTCTGACCAACAAGGCTCAAATTGCTGCAGGGACAGTTTTAATAAAATAGCGTTTGCTGACTTTGAGTTCGCCCACCATTCTATACATTTTCCCTCTCGGTTCCATTAAGTATTCCAATTATCAGTTTAATTCTCGTAGAGTATCTTTCCAAGCGTGAGGTAATGAAGTAACATCATACATACCAACTGTATAAGCACTCTGAACTGAACCCTAACTGGGTATGACAAAAAACAAAATAAATTGCAGGCATCCAAGTCCATTATACCGACCAATTCTTCGGTGGGTGCTTTCATGTGGCCGTTTTACCACAATTCTGAGCTTTGAGGAATTTTCTCCGCTTTCACATGATTTTCCTCACTAACGTATTTTACTTATCGATCGATTTCTAAAGTGCTACCATACGTTCTCTTCCTACGGGTAATTGGTGTAACCACAAGTTAGCATTCACCTGCCCAAGGCAAATTGTAGTACCCTTAAGAAACCTTTCAAGATGATAAAAGTAAATTCACCACCTTGTTCCTCGTCTTACCGAAGACAAAAAGACTTTGTCAACCATTCCTCCCCCCTACAAAGGTATAGGAACGCAGGTTGACTGCAAATCTCAATCTTAGACCAGGCACTTTTCCATAATGTACCACGCGCTTTGGTTGATGGAAGTTATTGCTCAGCAGAAAAAAATTTATGACAACTAGAAAATAAAGAAAATTGTAGATAATGACAGTACCCGTTTGGCTCCCTACAATACAAATGGCGTTTAATGTAGACAATATTTCCTTGGGGAATACCTTTATACCTATTCTGCCGAGAGAAATGCTACGGCTATGTTTCTATCTTACAGCAATGTATGTGTACCTACCTACCTACCTAACCATTTACTCCCATAAACTAACATGAGACTGTTTCTCTGACACAAAAGAAATTAGTTTTCTTGGAGCTGCTTAAATGCCGCATCGTGCAAGGGTACCTAATATGTAATTTAGTTTATCGCTACGTGATTGCTTCTAGGGTATTGTAAAAAAGGTTGGGATCATCAAATTTTCATGTTCGCATATTTGATAGCACCTAAGGGATGTGAATTTTGCTTTAGTTGCAGACCTTTTAAGCGGGTGGCATAGAGATGTAAATTTTTACCTGTATAAATCAAAGTCAAATAATAGTCAGAGTTATTAATCACGAAAATTGGAAAAATAATATAAAACGTACCGTTATGTTCTTGATTAGAAGGAAAATATTAAGTAGAAAAACATTTTTGAGTACTGGTGATTACCACCTATGGAGATGCAGTGTATCTTACCTGAAAAAGGAGAAAATTAAATTTGAATTATTACAATAGATACTTTCGTTGCAAAATTAAAGATAAAATAGAATAACTTTTCCTGGACAATATTTCAACTAAAACTAAAAACAGACGATCCGAGTCTTTGGTAATAATTATCATTAGAGATTTTGTATCAGCCAAATTTTATGCATAAGGTTCCTAAATTTTAGAAAAAGAAGTTAAATATAATTAAAGACGAATCCAGCATCATTCCAAATAAATGCCCATATATATATATATATCATTAGCCGTCTGTCAGTCGGAAAAACTTTGTTTATAATCAATCCAGGCCTGCAGATTTTCTCACCTGTGATTAAAGACGAATCTTGCACATTTATCCACTAACAAGAATTGTACTTGCCACTGGGATTTTGCACAATACAAATTTCATACCAATAATTGTGGCTCACTTCCAACATTTGTTAGGTTAAAATTTCCCAATCTCCTCTTCCTCCCTTTTATCATTCATAAAGGTAACGAACTGGTTCTCGTCGAGTAAGTTTGCGTCAAGATGCTAAACTCTACCAGTCCCAGACGATGGCTTTTTTCGTGTCAATAATTTAGAGTCGTTAAAATAAATGCTTCAAAAATTTACCCATCATTGAAATTTTCATTTCTCGATCCTAATAAATGTTTCAGAAAATCAACTTCAACCAACTTTAACTTTACTCCAGAAAATAAATAAACATTTTACCAAAAAATGAAGTTCACAACAACAACATATCTCTCGTGACACGAAAAAAATAAATTGAAAACGTTACAGTTTTAATGTCAAATTTTAACTGAACTTTTGATTCCTAAAATTTTATCAGAATTGCACAGAAAGTTTTTCATGAAACACAACATGAACTTTTTCTGTCTACAACACCTTTCAGTTTGCCATTGATTTGGACATAAATAAAAAGGGAACCTCACTCTCTACCCCCTTTTCGAAGTAAGTCATTTCGAAAATCTTATTCATGCATATAGTGCAATTTCTCATATTTTTATATTTTTTCCATGACAAATCGCACTTTATTTGTGTGAAAAATCATAGCGTGACTCCGTTTAGCTGAGAAAAATGATATAAAGTGTCAGTTGGCACGAAAACCTTTTACAAGTATCTGGTGTACACCGCCTACACACCAATCATTTTCTGATGACAATCGTTATGATACCAAAGAATTTTTGGTGTAAATTATGTTTTGCTTGAAGTGAATGAATTTCGTAAGTTTTGATAATTTTTTACATTACAGAGTCCGCGACAGTGAAAGGTGGAGATTTATTGATGGTAAATTTAGGGATAAATTTCATATTTCTTGAATATACTAAAACCAATAAAAAAAAAAATACAATTCAAGACATTTGTAAAAATAACTTTGTTTTGAATTTATATAAAAATTAAATTAAATCCATTTTCATAAACCGTGCTATGAAAAACGTCCTGAATAACTAAATACCGTCGTCGAAGAAATCAAATACTTCTTTATATTTTTTGGCCCGGAATTAAAGTGGGGAAGGGTTGGCCTTCCCACACAGAAATTATTATTATCAGGGTTGAAAAAACGCAAATTTTAACTAAACTCATCGCTACACTCAAACAGTGAATCTGCTCAGTTCTAAAGCTCGCACTTGAACGGTTGTTGACTTTTCATTTTTAAATTTTGTTATTACTCAAATAAAGGCCTCAATCATTTTCATTTCAATGAACTCAGTTCAACGGACACATCCCTTCTCCGCTATCAAAAATTACTTCGATATTTCAAATAGATAATGGATAATGGTGTTAAAAGCAAAATAAAGAATGTTTGACATTCCGCACGTAGGCGCGGTTTTTGAAATGAGTGCTTTGTATTATAAACGTTTTGAAGCTGTTTTCAGTCATTGCTTAAATATAATTGGATTGGAGCTACGTCCATTCGGCAAGAATCGTTTAGCTTCCTTGTTCGTTCAACGTAGATTCCTTCTAGGTAGACCCTCCACACTAAGTAACTTATTCATATTTCCAGGAATACTGTAGAAACTTCGTCGAAAAACTCAAACAGAATTTTAGATTAAGTTTATCAAACCCTTTTTATACTCAATTTGCTTTACTCACGCCAATAACCGAGTTGGTTGATGTGTAACTCTGCATATTTGCTTCTCTGTGGGTGCGAGTTCGATTCCTGCGAAAATTACCGTGATTTATTTGGCTGCAAGCCGTTGAGATAAATTTACCGACGATAATTATACTTTTGAAAAGCTATTGTGATGTTGCACAATAAAATTTTGACAAAATTGTGGGTTACTTGTAACATTTGTTAGGTTATAATACCCAAACTTCCTCATCGCCCAAATTATAGGGTTATCCCCTGAGACAGTAGATTAAAAAAGTGCTAGACTATTATTTAAAATTTATATGACTCTAGATAAAGTTGTGTTGCATATGACTATTGCCTTTCTAGGCGAAAAGAGTGCATTCCCGTGATAATCTCTGACTTCATGAAGTCTCATCGCGAATCCTAATTGTGCCTTCTATTTTTCTCCCCATTTTTGTGACTTTTAATACTACTATTAGAGTAATGGGCTGCGAATTTCTCAATTTCGAAATTCATCCTATTTTATATACATTCAAGATTAGAAATCAAACACTGAATAAAGTTCTCATTTTTAGTGATATTCTTGTGGTTTGTTACCGGCTTCGTATCAGTTTTTCCCTCAAACCACGAATTATTTGCAATATTCTGTCGAGCGTAAAATACCTAGTTTTGTAGAGAGGTATTGTGCACCTAATCGATGTCACAACTAAAGAAACTTTTCTTTTTCCGATCACCCTTTTCTAGTGGCGCTCGTTACCGTAACAACTTTGTTCATTCGTAATTAGTGAAGCTAACAAGA
The DNA here is from genome assembly GCA_006980735.1 of Dasypogon diadema. Taxonomy (NCBI): domain Eukaryota; kingdom Metazoa; phylum Arthropoda; class Insecta; order Diptera; family Asilidae; genus Dasypogon; species Dasypogon diadema. The sequence goes on along the minus strand of QYTT01087445.1, from coordinate 35,088 downwards.
TCTCTTGTAAATTGTGTTAACTTACGCTTAGGTGAAAATGCATTCTAACCACAATTTCCTCTGTTCGTAGTTATACACTTAACAATGACTGTATTTAACCTGATTTGCGCTTTTGCTCTTACTTTTTCTTTAATGCCCGGAACTGTGCTAGAAAATAAAACTTTCTTATCAAAGCGAACGAGCACATACAAAAGATTTGCTAGCAAATACGAAAAGTAGTTATTTCTGGAGCACTTCAAATTGTCACAGTCGAGAGTATGAAAAAGATATCGCCTTAACTATGAAAATAACTTTTCCAATAAATCGAATATTGTATGGCTGAAGTTCCAACATAATTTATAGCCTTATTTCGAGGACAGTAAAAACGAAATCCGTTTTATTCCTGAACACATATGTCAATATTGGTATGAATGAAGGTTTGAGGTGATTCCATGCGTAGTTGTTATTGTTTTGAACTTAGAACACAAAATTTGTTTGTTTTGCTTAAAATAACTCAGTTGAGTGCAGCTGAGTTAAAAACAATTCAGCAGCTTATTTTCAATCATGTCATGACGAAAGTGAACACGTTGATGACTAACCACGGACTATCCTTGGCTGTGGACAAGACAAAGATACAACTGAACCGAAGATGGAAACACTTGACAGATGTAAACATTTTAAATTGGGCACTTTTCAAGTGTTTTTCTGAATGAATTTCACTTCAAAGTTTAATATAAATGTTTAAGTCTATCAAGTGCTTCCATCTGGTGTTCAATTTTATAAATAGCAAAATAAATGGTATATATCATTTCCAATATAGATTTCGAACTCTCTCATTATAATTCGTAATAGCCTCCTTGTGAGATTATTCAGACAGTAAAAAATGTGTGAACTATTCGTTGTATCTGCGGCAGGCAAATTGATCGACGCACTGACGGAGATCAAATTGACTTGCTGCGATCGAAACACTTTCTTTATTCACATGAGTAGGAAAATGTTGATATTTTGTTTTTCTAAGTAAATTTCATATCAAAATTTAAGATAGAGACAATCGTCCTCACGATTATCACATTATCCTGCTCTTGAAAGTGGACGAAACCACCCGCTAAGATGATGACTTTAAACTCATCTTTGAGGCACACATTCGGCGTGTGGCCTACAAAGCTGGCACCAAAGTTGTGTCCTTCTGTAGGGTCAGGGCCAATACCAACAGCCCGAAATTAAGCCAATATCGAGTGTATATGGACACAAAGCCATCTATTTCACTATACGAAATTGAAATATGGAGCGACCAGAAGAATTTAAAACTATACAGGAAGTATCTAGTCCTCTTGCAGATTTCGAGCCCTCGTCATTGCTGGTGTAATTTCTATGGAACTCCTTAACGATGGAAAACAGGAACATCCACAACAAAAGGGTCGAGGTGTGTCGGAAACAGGCCAGTAGGTAAGATTGTACGAAAGGCTTCGCATGATGAGAAAAAAATGGCAAAAGATGTGGAGTAGTAAACAAAGCGACTGTTACCGTGGATTTGCGGAAAACACGAGTGTTTAAGGTTCTACCTCTATAAAGATGGCTGACTGGTCTCCAGTCAGTGAGCGGACGGGAGAGCAGTCGTCGAGTCAGAGATGAGCCGGATTTCATTGCACAACAATGTGGAACTAGGAAACGAGAGGCACTGGGAGCTAATGGCATGCGATTTAAACTGTATTGTTAAAATAGATTCATTCCTACTTGTCTGAGCAATCCTATTAGGTGACATTCCGAGGTTTCATTTCGGGAGTTAGAAAGACTACATCTGGGGTACCTCAGAATAGTCACCTCGTCTTATAATTTTCGGATTGTACTTCACTAACCCTTGTTTACTTGAATCTCGCCTATGGTTTAAAGGCCGATATGGGAGTACACGTGAAAATCTATAGTAATGCAACGCCAGATTATTACTGATATCCCTTTATAAATACTGTCCTCTTTCTTAATTATTGCATATGACATAAATTCGCTGAAAATAATTTTAATTAACACAAAAATTATAGCAAATGGTGCGCTTTCAAATTCCAACATTTATTACTCAAAAATCTCCATATGTTTTTTAATTAATTACAG
>QYTT01087445.1:20315-32983 GCA_006980735.1 Dasypogon diadema | reverse complement strand
AGATTTCGAACTCTCTCATTATAATTCGTAATAGCCTCCTTGTGAGATTATTCAGACAGTAGAAAATGTGTGGACTATTCGTTGTATCTGCGGCAGGCAAATTGATCGACGCACTGACGGAGATCAAATTGACTTGCTGCGATCGAAACACTTTCTTTATTCACATGAGTAGGAAAATGTTGATATTTTGTTTTTCTAAGTAAATTTCATATCAAAATTTAAGATAGAGACAATCGTCCTGAATCGGCTGAAAACACGAGTGTTTATGTTGTTTATGGGCGGACGGGAGAGCAGTCGTCGAGTCAGAGATGAGCCGGATTTCATTGGACAATAATGGGAGACTCATACTAGGAAACGAGAGGCACTGGGAGCTAATGGCATGCGATTTAAACTGTATTGTTAAAATAGATTCATTCCTACTTGTCTGAGCAATCCTATTAGGTGACATTCCGAGGTTTCATTTCGGGAGTTAGAAAGACTACATCTGGGGTACCAGATATAGTCACCACGTCTTATAATTTATAATTTTTCTTTTAATTTTTTTTACTTCACTATGTTTTAAAGGCCGATATGGGAGTATACGTGAAAATCTATAGTAATGCAACGCCAGATTACTACTGATATCCCTTTATAAATACTGTCCTCTTTCTTAATTATTGCATATGACATAAATTCGCTGAAAATAATTTTAATTAACACAAAAATATAGCAAATGGTGCGCTTTCAAATTCCAACATTTATTACTCAAAAATCTCCATATGTTTTTTAATTAATTACAGGATGTATGAGACTTAATTGGAATTATTTTCGTAAATTTAATTGATATTCATAAATTCGTAATATAAGTACGAAATATTATGAAAAATCCAAACCAGATTATACTCATGTTGTAATAATTTATAATTGCGGAACTCCGCATGCAGGCAGTTTCAGAAAATATTACGCAAGGAATTTGTTAAATAATTGCTTCTTCGCCAATTTATTTATTTTTAAATTATTAAATGACTGATGCTGTATGATAAAATACAAAGCAATCTTTAATCATGTACAACAATACCTACAAGACGACTACATGGGAGGGGAATTATCGCCGAGTTGACCGGACGATTGAAGATTGGAAGAAGTATTAATCAATTTCGGGCTTTGATCAGATTATCTCAAACGGCTACTTATTATCTCATTGCATTGAATTTTCATTGTATATTTCAAAAGCGCAAGACAATAACATCCTTGAAAAACTTTTCTACAGCTCTAAAATTATTTTAAAATAACGCATATACATTAAAATGATTAGAGTTCAATTTCTTTGAAAATATTTTAAGCGAAATTAATTTCCCTCTACAAGCTCCTGTTCTGATTTTTAAATAATTTTTTAATTGAATCCTGGATCCAGTCTACAGTATTCCCTTGCTTCCATCACACTATTTTTCTACCTCATCTGATACACTCGATTACCGCTTCAATGCACTGCAATGAACAGCAGTCTCCCTTCTGGTTGAAAGCAGGAAGAGACTCATCAGAAGGTCTGTCTCCATTTAATATTCTCCTAGTAGAGGAAATTATACTTTTAATTCAATTTTTATCGATTGAAACTGTTCTGTGACGTCCTGCTTTACGGAGAGATATATATTTGGTACAATCTATTTCTGTTATAATCAAGTGTGGAATTTTTCAATTTACACAATATTATAGAATTACTTGCAAATGGGAGTCGAATGAAAGAAATTAGTTAAAAAATTAGAAGTCTCCTGATAAATCAGGAGAAATGGCAACCCTATCTACGACAACCCTGTTGGAGATAATTAAATATTAGTTAATATTAGTAATAATTAGTAATAGTTGCGTTAAATGCAATCACTAAGAAGATTCTTGCATGGAACGGTAACGTTAATTGTCCTTTAAAATAAGAAAGAATATCTGCTTGCGTTCTAAAGTTATTAACATTTTTATATTAGGTGAATGGTAAGGTGATGAAGTACCATCAGTTTTGAGCTTTTATTTGGAACTCTTCACAGAAAGGATTTAACGTGGCTCCCGGTCTTGCAAGATGCACATTTCTGCTCTGGAAATTAAATATTCAGAACAGCTTTAAGCCGAGGTTTATTTTTTCCTCCAGGTGCAAGCTTTACAAATTTTTTCCTGTAAGTCATCTGCAGATCTTATTTGAATTTGCTACACAAGATCTTTCAAATGAACACCATATCTATATAGCGTAAAGTAGCATATCATATAGTTTGTATAGTATAGTAGTTATACATTACGGTCTTTAAATAAAAATGTTTTAGCTGCACGAATCCTAATACCACCACTGAATTTAATGTGAAAAGTAATTAAATGGTTCACTTCGTAACCATCAACAAAAGATGGAAGACAAATCCGCCCAGAAAGCTAGTTTCAGAGTTAAAGAGATACTAATCAAAGGAACCAATTAAACTGAAGAACCCCAAAAATACTTGAAATAATAAACAGAGCAAGTTTGAATGATGTTCACGTTGATGAAGTGCAACTTGCATCCCATTCAATTAGCAATTGTAAACCCACAAGTTCTGCGAATAAAAGTACTCACGTTTCTATCCGGCCATATACTATTGTTTCACGAAACTTTTTAATCTCGAGTACGGCAGCACCAATTTCTTTCAAGAAACACTTTCATTACGAGACTGAAATTCATTCCACACTCAAGTTCAGTGCGTCTCGTTCATGTGTTAGAGGACTAGACTAGCGTTGGGTGAAATAGGTGGGCTGCGGGTGCTCTTTCTTTCACTCAAGACTTCCAGCGAAGGTTTATTGTTTCCTTGGGACATCAGAAACCAGTGTCGAGTTACAAATGTTGTGTAGTTATGCAAAGAGAGATAAGAAACTGAGGAAAGTTGTTTGGAGTAAAAGTTTTATTGTTAATGCCAGTGCAACCATCACCAGCGACACATCAAAACGATTCAGGACCCTCTCCAGTCGACGGTTGACTTCAACAACAAACTGATGGATAAAAGTGGAGGATGGGGAGCAGCGATAAGTTTTTAACTCAAGGAAATAGGAAAATGAGAAAGGCATTCAGCCTGCTCATTGCTTTGTAATATCACAAGAAATTCTTCCTCCCCGAATCCATTTGTCACTCCAGTCACATACTTTGTTTTAGGTTACTCTATATGGGGCCAGAGATAGAACGTTTGACGAACATAACAAACAAATGGCGTCTTCAAGTGCTCTGGGTGGACAGAGGATGAGAATCCGTTGAGTGAGTAACCCACCAAGGTATTGTTTTTCCATTATTTACTTTGAAAGCAACAAGAGGGCACCCCAAAACACTCGTATAACGTTTCTACACGAGCCATAAAGGATGTGGTACTTGTTAAAAGAACTTCTTATACCTCTTATGCAACCCTCGCATATCATATGACTTTAAAAGCGGCCAACTACATACAACAATGAGAACAGAAGACGACTATGCGATTTACTGGGTACTCGGCATTTTATGGGCGACGACGACTATGAACAGCAGCTCGAGGATATTAAAAAAGTTCTTACGTCAAGATATGTTCATGTCGGCAGTAGCAACCAGCAATAGTAGCACGTACTCCATAGACTTCTAAAGCAAAGAAAGGCGCTATAAAGGGGTATGAATAAGGGTATGTGCGATTATTTCTTTTATTATTACTTGCGAGGAAGAACACAAGAAGGCCTAAATGGTCCAATATTATATAACAACAAAAAATTCCATGAGGATTCCACTGGATGCTTAAATGTTACCCTTCTACACGACCATTGTTACTTTGGTACTATAGAATTCTGCAGAAAAAACAAAAACTCCAAAAATTTACAACATTCTTTATATAGAGTTCGAAATTTTTACTTTGGTAAACACAAAAGTCCTCTTGCTGTTTCAATGGTTACGTGACGATGGAAAAATTCTTTTGAACACATTTTAATATAAAAGTGAATAAAATTTAATTTACAACATACGCATTTTTATTAAAAACATTCTGTGCATAAATTGGAAGAAGGGATAATTTTCATATTTCCAGTTTAAAATATAGAGGAGATCGGTTTTATTCAGTTAAGGTAATATCAATTCAACATAAGATAGAGTCATTGGGTTCGTACAAACATTTAAATTGAATCAATTTCACCTAGAAAGAAATTTTCTATTCATATGGAAATTTTCCAAGTGTTTGTCAAAGTGAATTTAAAGTGATATTTTTTACGTAAATCATGTGGAAGATGAAAACCACTTAGGTTTCAATGTCAAACGTTCTCTCAAAGGATACTCTGTGGTATTAATAAAAAGCATACCATACCCATACCGTTTCCTTTCAGAAACACGAACACGGGTCGATCTAAAGAAATTAAACAAGAAATTTTATCAAAACAATAAAATAATAAAAACAAGGCTAAGAGTTCCAAAATAATAAAAGTTTATGGCAATGCCTAAAAGGAAATAACCCAGAATTTTTCGCAAAAGCCACACATCTTATCAGCTCAAACTGGTCTAAGACCCATTACTAGTGCTAGGAAATTGAAAGAATTATCGACGTTGACATCGCCAACAATCATCGATATGACTGTAATATCAGTCACATAACATCGATGTTAATGAATTAAGCAGAAATTTCACGTTGGGCGATGTTTCGAAAACATCGATGAAGATCGCCCAGCATTACCTGCCACACACTAGAGCTGTGCTGCGCTGGATACGGTACGCAACCTTTCGGTAATGCACACATTTGAATGGACCACACACTGCAAACGTAGCGCAGGGCATCCAGCACAACACGGCTTCAGTGTGTGATGAACCTAAGGCCCCCTGCCGCCGGCTGCCCTATATTTTTGTAAATCACACATTTAAATAGATCACCACATACTGCGGTTAGCTGTGCGAGAGGGACCGGCCCATTTGAACATGTTACCAAACAGAGTTCCAGTGTGTGACGGGCCTAAGCCAAATAAATAGTTAGACATGGGTTCACGTTATACTCTGCATGCGTAGGAGACGTTTTACACTAAGAATAATTTAACCAATTTTGAAATATGAGAGATTACTCGTTAAGCAGCTATGCCAAGAACTTAACGTTTGGCCACGATAATGAAATTAAAGCAATATTTGTCTAAAAACTGTAAAAAGTTCCTTTTTGGGACATGTCGATGGTAAGGTGGGATAGGCAAATGAAGAATACCAACTTTAGAGATCGGTCTAAAAAATCTAGATATTTTAATACTTCGAGATCCTCGCCTTTCATGATCACTTTTCACTTTTAATTATGTGTGTCACGAAAGATCGGATTTAAAATTACTTAAAATACTAATCAGCTGTTTATTCGAACCTTTCCACAATTCAAACTTATGACCACAGTCATAACTTCGCTAAGACCATCTAAAAAGCATTTGGTGAATTAAGTTATGACTGTCATAAATTAGGACGGTCTGATGAATACGGCAAATATTGAATAAAATGAAAATAAGAAGGAGAAGGACAGCGAATCAAAAGAGAGAGAAATGCAACATGTATATTGAAAGGATTTTTGAAAAAGCTACTGGGAGGAATCATGTAAATTACAAAAATTTCCTTAAAGTAAGGATGTGTAATGCTTTGGAATTATAAAACTTAAGTTTTCGCTGCATTTAAGCAGCTCTCAATAAAATTACATTAAAAATTACCTAAAGGTGACCATGAAAAAGTTCATTGAATTATTCCAACAATTTTGTTTTAATCACTTCGTGTTGCTACTATATGTAGTCTAAAAATAATGAACTGCTTCCTTTCAAAGGTGGTAGACAGCTAAAAATTTTCTTTTCTCTTCCCAGTTGCATTTTATGTCTCGTGACACATAAAAGCTAACCTAAATGCGTCTGTCTGTCGTTTCGTTTGAACAGAAATCTCAGAATGTGCAGCAGGGGCTTTTTATGAAAAACAGAAAATCCAAGGCATAAATTCTTCAATGTTTACGTTTCTGTTTCTTTGCTGTCACGACAAGTAAACAGAGCTAAGGATTCACACCTTATTCTTCTCGCATCAGTGACACCAATAAATGCTCTAAATCTCTTCGCTGCACTTAAATACTGCAAAACTGGGGAAATTGTCACGTGAAGATATAAATCATGAAAGGAGCCCAGAGCAAACAACCACTTCAAAAGTGGTCAGGGCGATTGTTGCACACTGATGAATTCGGAAAATCCACTCATCTCTTGTGCTTTCCGCGTAATGTGGGAAACATGTACCACCTATAGATGAGTGCCCTTTATAACACCCCCTCTTGGGATCATTATGCACAATTTTCCCAGTGCTACTATAAACTGCAGCTCTATGGAAGAGTGTGAACAGTATAACCCAGGTCACACGCTGAACACAAGTAAAAGCAGTCTATTGCAGCTAACCCTTTTAACACTTGTGTTTTAGTTGCCGTCCAAGAGCAGCAGAAACATTTTAATTTCTCAAAACACGAAACACTGAGACTTTATATGTACAGAGTGAGCTGAAATTACAGTGTGAATAATTTCAAAATTAATTACACGCGACAATTATACGTTTTTGCACAATGTGCTAATAGTTTTCCTCTGATGCCCCGCACGTGTACGCTACTTCCACTCCCACCATATAATAAAACCATGAAAGCATTTTGTAGCAATTTGGAAAATGGAATATTTTTAAAAGTCTCCAAGAATTCCCCCGATTTATTGCAGGATTTTAGTAGAACAGTAGAATAAAGCTGTACTGCAGTTTTAAAAACTTGCCAGGCGTTACAAACAAACAAATGCTTTACAAAAGAAAAATAAAAATTTAGCCGCTGTAAGGTTAATTGTGACATGGTTTAAGTTTCAAGGGAAATGGCATGCACTCTTCCACCAGAAACACAGAAACAAGTGAATAGAGAACCAAGAAAAAAGACTGAAAATCTGTAAATGTAAGCACGGATGTGTTACACAAAAAAGTCTTGTTGGACCAATAGTCATTAAAACGAACATAAGTAGAATGTATGCGCTAATATGCAACCATAAAATTTGACTACTCCAAATAAAGAATATAAAGAAATAAACGAAAGAAAGGTATGCATTTGTAGAATCAACTATAGTGGATCTAGTACGGTAGAAATCACAGTTGCGGACATACAACTATAAAGCAATAAGCCTTAAAACGGTTTTCTAGGCAAAAATGTGGGTACTGCGGTTGCTAGAATCAGCCTACCATGACCGACCAGATAGCAAAGTAACAATATTAGTAATACCCCTGGAGGAAATGTGTTCATTACTTCATTATTGAAGTAATGAATATATACACACTACTATATATCCCCAACATCAACGAATTTAAACATAGGAACACCACTGGAAATTCATGCATTACTCTTTGGTGCATTATTCTTTCATTGAATTAAACACAAAACGTACAATACAGTTTGCATTACCGTGTTATTAGTATTCTCCGTTACCTTACCATATCATTAATGCTAGTGGCTTCTATTATTCCTCAATGAAATTATTCATTGCCGTATTGATTAATGGTTCAATATTCTACTGGGATGTTACCAGAATGTCATCATGGAACTATGTAAGTATGCGAGTGAAATCATATACATTATAAAAGGAACATGGTCGCCCTTGTCTGGATGACCAGCAGGGCAGTCAAGATAATGAATAAGATGATAGATTCGCAAAAACTGGAACATCCGACATCATACAAATTGCAATTGACACCTTTCTTACAATTTTCGAGGCTGTTTCGGACTTAAACGAATCACTCTTGTTCGTCGTGAATAAATAATAATAAAGGCATATTCCCCATCACTTAAATCTTCAAAAATCGAATTGATTTCACTAATTTAATATTTTTCCTTATAATCACAATTGGCACCACAAAATCACCTAAAATCACTCGAACAACATTTCATATAGCGACGATTGAGTGCATGAAAATTGTCAGTTTAAACTATCGGTTGGGGTTAAACCAATAATCAAAAACACCACTATATTTTAAACATCAGTTTAAACTATAGCTAGAGTTAGACTGAGTGTAAACTTTAACTGGGAAACCGTGGTATACCTCGCAAATGTCCAAAACAAACAATTCCTTGGAAATTTTTACACTTGATTACAAATCACTTCCTCCAGAAGTTTTAAATTAAATCAAGTCCAAGTAGTATCCTTCCGATGATAATTAATTGAAACGGTTTGTAGCGCGGTGCACACAAAATAACAACAAAAGTTTACCTAACATGATTTGGAAAATCTCTTCTAAAATAATTGAAATTATTGCTAACTTGGATCCAATGAAGGCTCAACATCATTATTAAAAATAATGCAGACAATGCAGATTTTAATTCGTCTAAATTCATATAAACTTGAAGATGATGTGAAATGATTTCGTTTCTTTTATGTTACTGATATCTTGATTAAAAGTGCGAAAAATAAATCATTAGCCAATAACAGTGTAACTGTAACTGCAAAAGCTCTGAAAAAACTAAAACTCTTTCCCACGAATTATGTAGTAATGTGTGCTACTTCTAAATGATCTTCCCCTTGAACTGCGTACCAAAGTGTAGTAATAAGAGTATATTGTTTTTAAAAAAGTAAGCGGCATGTATTTGATATTGATGTGATCTTTAATCTTTCTTTTGTCCAATTCAATCAAATTGAACAGCACCTACAAAAAAAAATTTTAAGCCGACGAAACAAATTGCCTGCGGCGTTTCGTGTAATTTTCAATGATCACGAAATCGACAATTAACCTTATGATACTATAGAGAGGAGTAGTGATAATGAATTTTCAATATTTTCCCCTTGATAGTGATAACAGCGACAATAAAAAAAAAAAACAATAACTGTGCAACTCAAGGTATGTAGAAGAAGAATGAAATGCACAAATTCATTGGATTGCAGCGTACATTGAGCTAAAGCAGTTGAAGATAATTTCTCTAGTAGCATCACTTTAAACTTTGGTCCTGGTTGATTCTACTGATTTCGATCATAGAGTTGTGAAGGGATTTTTGTGAATATATCAGAAATTACAAGCTTACATGTCACGTCTTGAAGGCAAAAGTAATTGGTGACTAAGGGGATACCACCCCTCCCAAAGAAATTTCAACCTACTTTGAGTATTATTATTTGTATCCTCTTTTGTTCCTCCAGTGCTTCTGGGTTGGCTAACCTCACCTTTAAGGCATAGAATATTTTATTACTAATATTCCATCACAAAGAAAAATTGATATTATTTCTATTTTTCCCTGCCAGCAAAAACGATTATTTCTATTAAAAATTGATCTGGTATGGCGTATTTAAGGTATGATTTGATCACCATTTTAGAGGGCAAGTTATTATGGAAAAAAGGGTGTGAAAACAATAAATAAAGAAATGACGCTCTGAAACTAACAAAAGTAAAAGATAATTTGAAAGGATTCTTTAAGGAGTTTTCAAAAAGTAAAAAATACGATATTTTTTCAAATTTAATCAGTGTTTTGTGTTTAGCAGAAAAGAGGCAAAAACAAAATAACCCTTCAAAATACTAAAACCAACTTCCAAACTCTCTTGCAATTTGTTTTTTGGATCAAAAAGAGAAAGAATCCGATAGGGCTTAAATTTTTGCCTTTACAGTGACGGCCCTTCTGCTAGCTCCCAAATCATAAGAAAACAGATAAATATTACACATATGTGTTTCTGAATACATGAGATTCTTGCGATCGATAAGACGTTGGTGGAGAGAAAATATTTTTTTTTCTTTTTAATTAAAATCAATGTGAAAAGGATTGACTACCTTCTGCCATCTTTCATTTGAAATTGAATTTCATGCTAACAGAATTCCCTCAAGGAATCAGCCAAACTAACTAAATTTCGGACGCATTGATTGGAATAGATGATAGTCACAATGTGCAGCAAACAGTGCGCCCGATGAAATTCGGAGATTTCATAAATATGACCATTGCTAATTCATTGAACCACCGACACCTTTGAGATTTATGATGGCCATTTTTTTATCAATTCTGGGCCTTACTTGTCGACTTTAGTTTATCACACACTTTCCTTCCTTATTCACTTCGCCTGGTTCATGCAAAAAACAATCTTGTCATACAGTAAAACCTGTCTAAGGTAGAAAATGTACAAGCGAGAAATCTGTTTATTTGGATAAAAAGAATCTATCCCAAATTTTTATCGACATATGTATTCTGAACCTTCTATATGCGGGAAATCTGTTCAGATGGAAATTTTTTATCAGTCCCAATAAATTCCGGGTTATGCTGGATTTTCTGTATATAGTCTTAACTGTGGTGCAATTTCACGAATAGATTGGCTGGGATTTTCTTTTAATAATGGCGTAAAATTTCACGTTTCCATAATCGAGGACACGACTTGTCCTCGAGATCAAAATTTGCAATTCTGATGCGCTTTAATAATCTCCGACGCATATGAGCTGAGAGCTGATACGGTATCCATATCTCTCGGAAATGTACTAGAGAAAATGCACACTATAGGATGAACAGTCTCATATAGAACCGAACAATAATTATTAGATCAGGCTGTATCGTTATTTATCCCTGGTTCGGATTACGTTCTCATCAGGCCAAACGGATGAAAGCTAAGAGGAGAGGAAAACAAATAAATAGTTGCCAAGTTTTTGTTACAAGTGATTTTCTGGAGAGCTTTCTATAAAACAATCAGAATTTCAGGAGTTCAGGTTTGAATAACTTTCCATAAAAATGTAACAGGTGATCCAAAGCTTTAAGGAGATTCGCATAAAAAAACACAAAAACGTATGAATCTTCTCAACTTATTACGGCAGAAATTGCCCACTTACCCATTCTTGATTTACAGAACGTTATTAACGTTCATAAGTACTGTCTGTAACTTACAGTAAAACAGAATAAATACAAAATTTGAATGAAAAACGATTCGGTAACAAAAAATTTAACAACTAAAAAAGATTTCACTGCTTTATTTTTGTTTGAAAACTTTAAATTAAAAATGAATCTATCCAGTTCGATCCTTTACAACATTCTAAATTAAGATTTTTCCCATAAATATCAGCTATATTTGTGCATATGAAGCTGCAGAAGTTATCACATAACAATTACAAACATAACAAACTCTCTCCTGCAACATCGACGGTACAACCTTTTTTGCACTCCTGCACAACAAAACATTGTAATCAATTTAGAATGCTTCGCTATCCTGACGTGTATAGATTTTTTGCTTTCCTCTTCCCTGCCATTTTGAAACTTTTTCACCTTAATTAGTTTGCATCTTCAATCATTTTTGCAGGGAGAAACTTTTACAGACTTGTAATTTGCAATTAATATTAATTGGTGTGCTTTTAATGGAGTTTTAAGGGTGGCGTGAAGAAATAGGAAAAAAAAACAGAAGTGACAGGAAAACTGATGACTGCACCTTATGATTCTTGATTTTAAGGGTTATTTGGTTATAGTTTTGTTCTTAAATTAACTCTTTATGTACTCATTCAAGCTACAAAAATTTGTAAAGGTATTCTAATATCATCTTTCACCTCGCACCAAAAACAGTTTCCATCGATTTAGGTATCAAAATCAATTTAAGCGTCCAGTAAATGCCGGCACAACTTAAAGGCAAATAAAAAAAAAGAAAAAAAATTTTAAACAACCCAAGGTAAGTTCTGTTCGAAAACTATTCAAAATTCAACCCTGTTCTTGTCATCCTCTTTATATTGATGTCAAAAAGTTTTTCTCACTTTGGAAAAGTTACACAAGAAAGACACTTTTAACAGTTTTTTTTATGAGAAACTTTCGAACATGCAAACAAGATTTATTTGTGCCGCCTTCGAGCAGAGGCAGACAGTCTTTATCTATTTATCGATACTTTTATCCATTATTATGAAGGGTGGTGTGTGAATTTAAGAGTAGTTTCTATGCAATTAATTATTGTGCAGCACTTTATCACGTCTGAGTACGTATTTTCAGACTTTTTTCCAAACGCTGAGTACACTGAGTCACGATGTGGAAGACTAATTTCACGAAGTGCACTTAAGAGTCGTACAGTGCTAGCTGCAGGGTTGTTGAAACTTGCTGCATTTTTGCAAATTTGAGCCTCAATATAGCGCGCTTAATGCAATTGGTATCTTACGTGACGATAACACTAATGAACACGGCTTAATTGACTAACCATATCCTCAGAACTCATCAATTTTTTTTAACAAGTGTTGCAACTGGAGCTCTGTGATGATGCGACTTAAACTTCGAATTATCTCGATGATCGTCGACTCAAATTAAAAGCGAACTCTAGATTTGACTTCGTTAAGAAGTGAGCCCGCTCAAATTTGGGTCCACTCAATTTTGAGTCCGCACCTCGCATCCTTGGTATCTTATCTTACATGAACTTGGTCACCAGAACTTGTTTAGGAACGAGGCTGACTATATACTCAAAACCCTTGGCCACATGGAACCTCTAATGCAATTGCAGAGTTCTTCGAGAGGGAATTATTTCAGAGGATTCTTATTGACCCTTGTTGGAGGTCCCAAGACAGAACAGGGCTATGAACTTGGTATGTACGATTATAAATTCAAGGTGTTGCAGAAGTGGACCATATTATGAGCTCTTCTGATAATCCAAAAATGAAATAGGACTGAGAGTGTTATGGCTATGGTTACGGTTTTACGAGATATTTTATGAAAAAGATATCATACGCTACATGAAATCCCATCATGCACATCAGTCTG
>QYTT01087440.1:20038-41835 GCA_006980735.1 Dasypogon diadema | reverse complement strand
TTTCGCTTTATACACTTTCGCTATAAATGATCATTTTGTAAAAAGCTATGTGAACGGTTGCAATGTCGTGCGACAGAAGGACACCTTTTCCCATTTTATCGCTTTCTTTTCTATGACAGACGCCCAAAGTTTATGCCAAAGTAAAGCATTCTTCACTCTATTTTTGTTGATGGATCATAATAGTACACTGTAGTTTCGGCTTCAAGTACAATTGGCCTGATTAATGCAGTTTTGTCTCCAACACAAAGCTCCAAACTACAGCAATCAATCCTTTGCTGCTTTTAACAGCACTCATCTTCCGTTGGCTTCTTTCAATCATTCTGAGAGACGACTATAAGTTCTCTATATTTCAGTCTTCGATGACTCAGAACAACTTGTTTTACACTCATTAAAGCTGAAAAAATTGTTTTCTCAAAAATTCTTAGAAGTATAAGGCATGTTGCTAATTCACGGGGTCACTGACAATCAACACAACTCCCAATTCAATAATTTAACATTGGGCAGATACCTTCCTTTTATAATATAAGGTATCACTAAGAAAGATCTTCATGGAACTTTTATAAATAAGTTCGTTGAGGAAAAGAGAGTAAGACAGAATACTTTCACCACTTCTGATCCTCCCTCTTCATATCAAGGTAGTAAGAAATATTTTTATACTCTCGGACAAGTAGCAAGAAATAATTTTATACTCTCGGACACTAACCTTAGTCATCCCATTTGCATAAGAAACTTTGAGTATGGTCCTGCCTCACGACGGAAGGGAAATTCCGGCTCGAAGGACCAGGATTCCGTGGGTGAGTTGTGGCCTGAGATTAGATTAGGGATAGAGCTAAACACTTGGATAGGAATTTGGTAAACTAAGGAATTTATATATAATAAGAAAATAATTCATGAGTTCCTGGGATCGAAACCCACTGGCGTCTAATATAATGATCCGGATATTCTTCCTGACAAGAGAATAATCACTAGAAGTCATTGGATGTTGCAAGTTGTTAGGTATATTTTATATAGTACTCTTAGATGACGACACCCTTCTACGAACTTTTGCTATCAATTTTCGTCAAATTTTATCCTATATATGATTCTGTACGCTTCATTCGGTTTCCAATACAAAATCACGGCATATGAGCAGAAAATGTCATGTAATCGTATAATTTTGTGTGGCATCCCACATGGATCAATTGACAGTCCTCTTTTGTTCGCTGCACTTGATGCGGTATTGATGAGAATTTGGATCTAAAAAATGTTCTTCTTCTTTTACTCCTTTATGTCTTGCATGCCGTTTTAGAAAGATATAATTAAAAGCGCCTCAATACAATTATTTCACTTCCTTTTTTTTAACTATTTTTCCCTACTTAAATTCTACTATACAAAAATTAAACTTGTTACTCTATTTTTCTCCTCTAGGGGAGACCTCGTCAGATTTTCTAGTGGGATATTAACAAAACAAAAGCATGATTGCCCGAGACAGGTAAGCAATAAATAGAAGAAGTTGGGATCATGTAGAAGCTTTTTCTTACTTTTTTTCTGTTGATAAATGGACATTATTGAAATCAATCTATAAAAATGTAGGAATAATTGAATTCGATATTTGGCGTCTTTGCTTTTGATAAAAAGTACGTGATAATTTTGGAATGCTTTTATTTTGATAATTTATGACCTCAGAAAGGAAAGATCTATTGAACACATTGACAATCTCCTAGGGCATGATGATCTGATGATCATCATCAGATAATACTATCTTGGTTGGTATCAAAATGCTGTAGTTAAAATAATTAGGTTATTGTAGTCGTTGCCATTTTCTTACTAGCTTGGTTACTTTTGGTTGCTCAGATTTGGCCAGTCAATTTCTTTTGGAAAGGTCCATTATACTCTCTTTGCAGAAATGGTTGTGTTGGAATGGAGACTTTTACCTATTCACTAACTGGTTAACAGCTTCGGCACTTATTAATAAGTACATTTTAATAAATACATATGTCCCATTGAAACATCGTTAATACAGCGGATCCCTTGGTTTACTCTATGAACTATGTATTTGTTATCACGACGAAATGATGCATGATGGCACCGTTTCCGTATTCCAGAATGCTGTTTTTTGAGGAACAAGGTAAACAGTGCTAAGTTTCAGTACTATAATTCTAAATTAAATTCTAATCTGGAGGATTTTTGGGGTTGAGCGTTCTAGAGGATCAACTACATTTGCAGATCTGAACGAATTAAACCAAATATTTGTTTCTTTTTCGTGTAGTTTGAATTGTGCAAATTTCAACACTGATGATTACCCTAATAGTGTTTAGGTTTGACGAGAAATATTACAGAAACCAATATTAACGAATAAAGTTGGAAAATATTCCTCATCGTGCACAGTGGAGTACCGCAGGGCTCTATTCTGGGGCCTTTGCTTTTTTCCATCTTTCTCTAGTTTTGAATAATTGTTGTTAACACACGTAAGCTGATGATATTCAACTTCTTGATTCTCAGCAATATAAAAATTAGGAGTTTTGATCGTACTCTAAACTTGACTGATCACATAGTTTATTTTAAAGTGTTATTATTACCACACTTTTTATCCCTGTTGAAACGGAATCATGCTAGTTCGATCGCTATTTGTACAGTTTATGACTTACGGCTGCGAGGATTTTTCATGGTCCTGATTCAGCTTTTTCGTCACAACATGACAAAAGAATTCAAAATACCCGAAAGTGTAATTCCGAAAAAGAATTACTGTGGAAATAAATAAATATAACCATTTCTATCATATCTTCTATCTATAATTTTCCAAAAATGACACCCAAATTGTAAAACAGATGGCACCATGATACAGAAAGAAGGTAAAAATTTTAAGCAAAACTACGGACATGGGTAAAACTGGGAAAATTCAAAATGAATGAAGAAAAAAAATAAAAAAAAAATAAAAAAATAAAAAAAAAATAAAAAAATAGTTTTCACAACAAAAACGAAAATAATAAAATGTAGATAATTTGGTAGAGAAGTTGTCGCAACCGTAGTTGGCGTAGTTTTGAGATATGCTTTTTTCGACGAATTTAAGTTTTACGTGGTGGAAAGGATAAAATTGTGGGGGCCTCCTTCTCCTATACTTGCTTGCCTGAGTAGTCGTCAATAATCCTAATATATCTAAACGTTACATTAAACAGCGAGATACTTTGAAATTCTGTCAAAAATAAGAAAGGTGCCAAAATAGAACCTTGAGGGACACTACCGAAAGTGAAATATCAACGCGAAACATGGCCGGTCAGTGCATAAAAACACATATGACAACAAAAAGGAAAACATAAAGCTTCTTTTTTTAATAAAAATTAAAAATTAAAAACTATTGTAAATAACATACTGCACACTTACCAAAATTTTCAGTTCACTGAATTTGCATGGCAATCACTGAACTGTCGAACTGATCCCTTTAAATTTTCAAAGGAATACCAAATTCTGCGTCAAGTAAGAAATTTTGAATTTTGAAAATTTATTTGCACACACACAGCAGTCCGAAAAATAAAATCCAAAAGTTATGAAATAGCCAAAAAAAAATCCAAAAGTTGCCAATTTACGCTGTGTGGTGCCTCCACGGAAATTAGTAGATGGTTCTAGTCGGAATCACTTGGCCGTTGACACAAATCGTCCACTTTCTCACGTCTAACACGTCTCCAAAGTATATTAGAACTGGTAAATGTCTTATTTTAATGGGAAAAATTCGCAAACGCGCACTATTTCACATGCTCAGTCACTTGTTGGAACGGATACCACTGACACCACCCACGTAGGAATTCAAGTATACCCTTCTTTTCCTCTTCTATCGCACAATCAGTATCAGTATCAGTCTCAATCTCAATCTCAAAAAATCTTCAAAAGTCACAACAAGTCAGTCTCACTTGAGAGCTTCGGCACCAAGTTCTAACCGACACGTCCTCACTCAACAGAATTTCATTGTGAACTGTTCAACTTGAATGACCGAAGAAATTATCAAATTCACTTCCCCTGGCAATCATCACGAAAAGCTACACAAAAAAATGGAAATATCGGAAAAGCAAGGAAAAAACCTTCGGAAAAGGAATTTCTCTGCCGACGCAATAATCAAAACAGTGCGGGCCCTTAGACCGCGACTCCGGCTGAACGCGTCACGTCTAAAATGCCCAGCCAAAATGAGTCAGGAAGAGGAGAAGTGGCAACGAAAGAGAATGAAAATCGCGGCCTAAAAGTGCGTAACGCGTACATCGCCTACGTGCGCACAAAGTCCAAAGGGCAGCCCTTTGCAGTGTTGGTATAGCAGGCAAGGCACTGCATGTTTGTGCAAAAGAGAGAGGGATGCACCCACCAGCCACCACACCAGGCAACATGCACCAAAACAAATCGGCGCTGCTGCTTGCACAGACCAATTGCACGCAATTCTACGCACCACACGCACCACTACAAACCGCAAGCCCTTTCCTACCAACACAACCAACCCCCGATGCACATAAAAAATGAGGACAAAACAACGTTCGAAAGCAAAAAAGGAGGAGGAGAAATGAGGCGAAATTACGACACAATACGCATTCCTCGGCAAGCAGAAAAAACACGTCACACCATACGCACAAACATATTTAAGGGACGACTTGCGAATGCTCTTAAGCATATTCCCCTCCCATCTGAACGAAAGAGTACTCTGCTAGACACTGCTCGGCTCAGTCAACAGAGAAATCGCTGACGGCGGTGCGGAGAAAAACCACCCGAGATGGCAAGAAAGGGCCATGCCAAGGGCGAACTTGAACGAATCGGCATGCTGAAAACTGAAGGTACGCCGGTTAAGGGACAAAACGCAGGGCATCGCATCAGACGACTTCCCCTCTGCGATTGACGAAGCGCGATTGGTTTTGGAGAGGGGGAATTATGCGTACGGAGGAGAAGGTTAGAAAATGCATGTCGAAAAAAGTCTGAACTTGGAGTTTTTGTTTTTTCGTTTTTTTTTCATGGCTGTGAATAAAATGAAAAAAAGCTGTGCAAGCCATAGAGATTTAATTGGTTTTTTTTTAATTACTCAAGTTCCATCACATTCTCAACACCACAGCAAAATACAAAATCCAAAGAATAAGCTGAAATCGAGTTTGTGTTTTAGGCAAATGGCAGCCAATATTTTCGTACTGGTGAGACGATGAAGACAAGACGTTAAGGGACTCGGGACGACGCTAGTTGGTTCTTTGATGAGATAATTAAAAGTGGTAGCTCCACGAAGAAATGTTCAGAACAGGTTCAAGGCAGTGGGCAGGTCCTTGTTGGTTTCCATACTTAATTACAATTTAGACTTCTTGCACTTATGTATGTTTCATAAAACTGGATCCATGATGATCTGACCACAGCTTAATTGTCCAGTGCAATGAAGATTTTATCTTCTGTCACCCGACCCTCCCTTAAGTAGTTCAACGAACGAACTAGAGCCAGCATTTCTTGCTTGGTAAACCTGCTTGGTGAATCTTACCAGGCTAACATAGCAGGACAAATTTAGATCTTCCTAGAAGATCTTGCAGTTACTCTGCCGTCAATCATAGATCCGATCCGTTTCAACTGAAAACTTCTTCACAAAGCCTCAGCAGAGGGTTTGGTGTGAAGAGCGCCCGTAATCTTCAGCATGCGTAAGGCCACCAGACTACCGTAGCAAATATCAGGATAGGTCTAACCACCATTGCATATATCTAGTGCGCTGATTTCCACGAGATACCACCTTAATACACACACTCTTCGGCCTTGATGCTTCATCATCTTCATTTTTCTGATCTTTTTTGTTCCCTTACAGCCTGCCTGCTCTTTTGTTGTAAAAGAAATTGAATCGAGCACATGGAAGGTGATACAATTATCCGGCTCGAAGGACCAAAAAATGTTTTACACGTATTTGGTAATGATTTTTTAATATTTTTAGCTCATAGATAGCTACAAAAATTCGATGAAACCACAAGGTTATAACTCTATTTTTTTGACTATAATGACATATAGACGGTGCGAATCAGCGGTTAAGCTGTGGACTGGGTTTAGCTCAGAGGTAAAACAAAACAGTTGGATAGATAGATATGGAAAATAATGATCGCACAACCTTATTGATTTGACGGGTGTAAACACTGAGAGTATGAGTTGAACTCTGACTTTATTTTACTAATGAGAGATTTTTATTTATCTACAAAAATGCTAACAGAACAAAAAGTCCAAATGCATTAAAAAGAAATTCTTAATAATAATAATAGATCAATAAGTTCTATGTAAGCTAATTTTGATGAGCAGGCATTAACTGAAGTTTAGTACTTTACTCAAATTTAAATGAAAAATTAATAAAGGATGGAAGTTTGACCCTTGCGGGACTTCACTCACCTGCTGATTACAACGACGAAACAAATTTTTATTTAATCTGGCGGAAGCTGTGAACTTGGAACCTTCCAAAACAGCATAATTCAGATGTTGCTTCTGCTGAAAATCCACTTAAATAGGATGCTTACATATTTCCCAGATCTAACCAGAATGGCAATTTAACTTTGGTTATTTTTCTTTATTCCAGCTAAAAAAAAAAACAAATTCGTGTAGAAAATGAAAAATACTGAGAAAATTTTAACTGTCACACACTTTTAAATCAGTCACACTCTTTCAATCTCCAAAAGTAGAAAATTGAAAAGCAAATTCCTACGATAAGTCATAAGTCTTATGGTTTTGCTGATAACGTGTATCATCCAAAGCATGTGCAACTGCATTTGAAGTCATCCACCTTAGGAATTTATGCTCTGCTGATAAGCAAGAACCGCTAAAGAATGAAATGTGTTCGATGACTCTTTGCGAAAGGTTAACAAACTGTAAAGACATGAAGATAAAAGAAAAGATACTCCACTTTATTGACATCCATTTAATCCATATTTTGGTAAACTTTTAAGAAGCTATTGAAAGGAAGTATCAGCTATTATTAAGAGTATATATATATCATTCCTAAGTTCCTTCGAGTGTCGTTATAGGCGGAGATGTATTAAAGGTGAATATCTGTTATATCAGTTTGCATTGAATGCGATTAAATCTAAGATACTTTATGCACTCGTGGCAACAATTTTTGAATTACTCATTTCGAATGTAAAAAAGTGAAAATGTACCACTCAGTTTCTCGGTATACTTTACCCTTTACTTCCTTCACAAAACCTCAGCAAAGAAATCCCAATTCCTCGAAACCATATATTAAAACGCAACTGCCTACCAATCACCAAGTGGAAGCCATCTTCATCCAAGTGAAATCAGCAAAAGAAAAAGTGCGAATTGCCCAAGCACTTTTTTGTGTTGTAAATATCCTTGGGTGACTGTAAAAATGCCAAAGTGCAACTATTACTGAAGGAAAGGGTTTGCATTGCGAAAAGGGTTTAAGCAATATTCCGTAATAAAGTATAAAGGACGGGCCGCCACAATAATAGGCAAGGATTGCTTGTTCCTAGAAGAAGAAACTAAAGGAAACGGAAAAGTGGATATAGGTAACCTCGAATTTTGCATGAATGCATCCCATGAAATCATATTTTGCTGCACCTAATATCATAAAAGGCGGCTCCGGGACAATTTACCACTTTTATGACGAGTTTTGTTGAGAACCGAGAGTAAAAAAAAAACGACGAGAATGCCCGTAATTAGCTGTCTTTATGTGAAATAGTGTATTGCACACTTTTTATGAAACTTTGTAACTCTTTCGGAATTTCCAAAAATTTTCAAATGCGAAATTTATGTAAAGGGTTAGGAAGTGTGTTGCATGCATGTCGCTCAATTGTGTCACATGGCGGCATCTTTTGGCTGAGAAATTTTCTCGAAAGGTGAATGAAGGCGGTAAAAATTATGGACAGACAGAAGAATACTTGGCAATTTCTTTTAAAATCTTTATGATAGCAATTTCATCAGATTGTTTTCTTTGGAAAATAGAAAAACCTTCTATTAATTTTCCGTTTAGCCTGAAAACAAGCCTGATACTTAGTTAATTTCTTAGGGCTTGAGTACTTTACTAAAATCTAGTCGAGTACGTATTTAGTCCACATCCATGTGTTGGCCTGTAGGAAACCAGTGTAACCTGGGTAAAGAGAATAAGTGCCGGCCAGGAAATGATCTATCCACCTTTCTATCTGAAAAGTAGGAAAAATAACCGCATGATGAAGCAACATATACCGGGGGCTGTATGGTTAATGAGGTCCTAAGTCACTGTTATGAGAACTCTAGATATCAGGCGACTCTTACTTTAAATTAAATCACCTTCTCAGGGTATTATGGATCTCTATTTTAGGTGGAATTTTAGTCTTCGATACTGGTGAAAAATCCATGGAGTACTTAAGTAAATAAACAAATATAATAATATGCAGCCCTATAGATTGATGAAGTACCTCAGCTATCACCATTAAGCGTGTGTGAAATTTCTATCGCAGATGTATTTCCCCTGTTGAATGAGGTTCGCATAAACGACCAGCTCTCCAAAGACAAGGTCATGTATTGTAAAAGTCGAGGTGTTCGAAACGAGAAGTGTTCCTTAAGCATGGTGCACCGCAAGGATCAATTTTTGGTCCTCTACCCTTAAGTGTCAGAAGGCCAATTGGTCGAATAGCGGATTGCGTACTTTGACTAGGTGAAGATCTCGAACGGATTAATAATAATTGGTCTGAACAAAACTATTTCATAATGAATCCCAACAAATTCTTGACGATAGGACTGATGGGGAGGTAATGAATCTAAAATTTTTCCCCTGTCGTCTTAAACAATAAATAAATTTTGTAAAAAGTCTTGGACTTGAGCTTAGCTTAATATCACCATGAAAGCGCTGAAAGAAAGACTAGAAGCCTGAATTATACACAAGTAAATTTTCACAATGTAAAAGTGAGTTCAGATATACTTAGCGGAACATACAATTTCGAGAACGGGGGTGATCAGGAAGCCTCAAACGCGGAAATGAACTCATACTGCTACAAGAGCACTGAAGCAGAAATGGCAGAAGCATTATCTTGAGATGTGATGTTAGTCTCTATTTTTAAATCAGTAATTTCAGGTGAAGATTGTTGAATCCAAGAAATATGCCATGAAAGCCTTTGTGGATCAATAAAATATTACTTATTTAATATCTAGGGTTCTCGTTAATTCCTATACTGTGAATTCAACTCTGATCTGGAACTGTATGAATACTCTAAAGCAGCTGATGGGTAAATGCCACAAAATTTTCCTCATTTCACCACCTGTCGTCTCTACATAGAAGAGCTGGAAGTTGCACAGCATATCCATCACTCCTGGAAAGCCGTGGTCAGCCTAGTAACAAATTTACCTTGAAACTGTTTTTGTTTTTCTGATTGAAAAGTATTTGAGCGAAAATCCCGCAGCTAATTCCAATACTACTCTGGTGAAATGCGAATTTATATTTGTTGCCATTGAGGAATTGCAGAAAGCTTTTACTCCCGATTTAAGTATAAAATTTTAATGACTGTTAGTATTTCTTTTTTTATTTAGCCAATGCAAAGTAAAATTCAAGACGGCTAACATCCTTTAATAGTATTAACACATTGTGAGAGAAATACGTGTTAAAATGCATTTGTTCTGAGAGAGTTTTCAATCTCTCAATCACCCGTGATGCACATGGCAGCCAACGTATCGAAAACGTAAATGATGTGCTTCAAGGTTGATTACTAACTCCTTTGTTATTTCGGCCGTGTACTAATTATCCTTAGAGGCAGGTACGAAATGTGCATTCTAACTCAAGGAAATTACACTATTTAAACTATTACATTAATTCCAATCATATTCACAAAACTAAACCTCGAAATTTATCTCAAATTCACCATCACCAGGATGTCATTCACAATTTATGACAGTCTAAAACAGAAGTCAATTTTTGTCTGAAAGGATCAAACAGTCAAATTTGCAGGACATTATCACACCGAGGGGTCATTCTTTTGCAAAATCTTATTTCAAGTACCTTTTCATTCTGTTATTCTGTAATAACCACAAAATACAAAGGCGTAGCATGTAAACAGAAACACCTTAAATCAGGGATAATCTGTCTAAGGCTAAAGTCAGGCAAGAAATCAGGACAATGGAATTTAAAGGGACTTGGAAGTCAAACGGACAATGATCTCTTGTGCACAGACAGTGTTTGTAAGTAGCGTAAAAGGAGTCATAAATTGTTCGTAAAACTTTTTGAATAGTATTTTTGTTTGTAGGCAAGATACTCAGTGACAATTATTTGGGTGTGAATTGTTTTCGTAGATTTTTATTGTCGTCTATTTTATGGTTGGTAAAAATTATTGAAATATAGGTAACCAACAGAATTTTAATAGACCTAAGTAATTGTTGCAAATCAATCATTTTACTGAGTTATCGAAGTTTCCATCATTCCATCCGTGCCACAAGGCACACTTTTGCACCAACCACATTAGCACATTTTCGTCAATTTCGAGAACGTGTTTAACTTGGTGGATCCACTATATTATCATTTTTAAAAGGCACAAGAATATTTTTCCTTTAGTCAAGATCATGAAGGCATTCGTTTGCTTAAGAATCAATAGCTCTTTGACTCGTTGGTATTAAACAAGGCTGTATTCTTGCTCCAATGCTATTAATATTGCTAATAAATGGCGATGAATAGAACAATATAATTTGGTCTTGGACAATTTCAAACGATATTTATCTTCAATTTATCGATATTTATCTCACAAGTGAATTGAGTTGAATCAAGTGCTGATCACGTTACACTATATTGGTGCCTCGTCTGATATAAAGATCGACGTTAACAAGACAAACGAACGCATCAAACGCTGTCGTGAAAATCTCTTTGCTTTGGGGGATTGTTTCGCGGTCACTCTTTGCTGAAATATGGCAGCCGATGAACTTACAAGAAAAGACTCCAGTATAGGTGGTTCACTAGCTGACAGATCCATAGACAGACCTCTAGAATCGACAAAGAGTAATGCCAAAAGTTACTCAGTATTAGCGTTTTGAATGCCACAAGTAGCCTAAAAACTTTTGTGAGAGAACTACATGTTAAAATGCATTAGTCTAGAGAGCGCTTTTAATCAGCGGTCTCCGGTGACCCCCACAGCACGCAACGTGTTAAATTAATTTCCCTAAAAGAACACTTCGATGGTATTGAAAAATTCAAACTCATATATGGAGTGCTTTAAAAATTCAAAAACCAAACCAATTTAGCCCACATTCCCCCAATTTTAGCAAAAATATATCTTCTGAATGAGCTCTATTTCTATACATAATTTCTATGCTTTCTTTATTTGTGGAAAATTTCCAACGATTTCCTATTCACGCAGCCCAAAATCATATTGACCAATGTCCGCACACAAAGTAGCAAAATTATCATAGAGTGCGCCCGCAAAATGGGAAGTTAATGGCAAAAATAGTCTCCGAAAACGAAACAAAGGCAGCTGATGAGTAAGCAGTAAGCACCAAACACACTACGAAAAACCAGCTAAAGATAAGGAGGCAGGCGGCGATTACTTGCAGCCGATTAATTTGCGCTGGAAAAAGTCGACTATTCCGAGGTCATTGCATCTGCCTGGGCCCTTCACTAGATAACGTCCGCCGAGTGAAAATGAAAAAAAATTTGGAAATTCACTCATATGCACGCATCGTTACATCTGCCGCTGCCGCTGCTGTTGTGTATAGACCGTCGACTTAACATGGTATCAGCCAACATAAGCCAATCCCCAAAGATTCATACTATTGCTATCAGCATAATTCGGGTGTTGTTGCCTATTTCCACCAGCCACCAGGGCCAAAAAATTGTACGCCTAAGTGGCATCGGTCATTGCACTTCACCACAAGGCAAAGAAGGCGCGTTTTCACAGCCAAAACCAAAGTCAACTGGGTGATAAAAATAGAACCACCATTGCCATATGCATTTTGGCCCATCTGAAACCGGGGACCTGAATGCGCGTACTCTCGAAATTTTCAGCTAGATAGATATGAACTGCATGGATCACTGATAAGGCAGGGAGGTTCGAGGAATCGTTTGGGATGGTTCAGTTGAGTGATATGTTAAGTGATCCTAAAGTGCAGGAGCATGAAGCATGCGTGCACGAATCCTGATGTTCCTGGGGAATATCTGCAATGGACTTTGGCTATTCGTGACGGCTGCAAACTCATTCAGACAGGAGGATCTGAAATCGCCTGTCCACCTGTCCTCAAAATAATCAAGGTTGCAGCAGATCATTCACTACAAAACTATTATCCCCTCCAGCCAGAAG
Organism: Dasypogon diadema; assembly: GCA_006980735.1. Classification (NCBI taxonomy): domain Eukaryota; kingdom Metazoa; phylum Arthropoda; class Insecta; order Diptera; family Asilidae; genus Dasypogon; species Dasypogon diadema. The sequence goes on along the minus strand of QYTT01087440.1, from coordinate 29,614 downwards.
TTTTACACAAATTTATCTGGGCGATGAATCATTATACGCATCACGCACAAATGGGCTTGTGTTTGCGATTTCACACAAAATAAAGTCTCGCTTTCAAATTAAATAAAGAGCCGAAACATGTTTTCTGCAAGTTCTAGTCTTGCCTGAATCACCAGCTCCCCGAAAAGATATCTTTTCGCAATCTATCTTGTTTGCAGAGGTTCTGTAACCCCCACCCTCCTCTCTAGAAAAATCATTCTAAATTTCACAGTAAAAACGACACTACTGCTGTGCTGTCGCGTCGAGCCTATTTAATTTCTTGTGTACGCGCGATGAAGTCAAGGCCTAAAAATTTCCTGTTCGCCTCTTCTCCCCGCCGCGCACAAATTACTTTCGCGCTCGGTAGTACACTATCTGAAAATAGCACGTAAACAAAATTCGCAATGGCCTTGAAAAGGTCTGCAAACCAAACCAGAATTGGCTTATTTGCTTGCCGCCAAAATCCAGTTCTGGCCTGTTGGGCTGTTGTCATGTCCATTGAAGATGCGTAAAGCTCCCCAGCCCACGGCAATTTCACGTTTATGAGTGTGGATGGAATTTGTAAACAAAACCAGAACTGACCTATGTACGAGAAATTCTCAGGCTGTCTATATAAGTGGCTAGTTGCTCTGCATGCTCAGACACTGTGTACACCATATAAAAAAAAAACAATAACTTGGGAGTTGGGAGAGGCAGGCAGGCCAGCGGGCCAGCACCACTGTAGCAAACGTGCAGATTGTCATGGTTCGGTGATTGCTTCCCATAAGACGCGAATGAGTAACCTACCCCAAGATCCACTCCGAAGTTACAACATAAAAAGCTCGGCCACTTTATATAAACTCTGCCAATCAGATCAACGCATTTCGCAAGCTTTCCATCCTCAATTCGCCAATCGGCGATTTGCGAATTGTGCACATAACGAAAAAGCTTTGCTTTCGCAAAAATATGGCGTTGCGAACTCTCTTCATCTGAAAAGTCTATGCGAGAAAGCGAAGAGTATATGCTCGAGTTTTTGCACAACATTCAAATTAGCACGCTCTTTGCATGCGCTCAGACTTCGATTCAAATAATGGATCTCTTTCGTGGGGAATTTTTGCTACCTGTTATAATACAATACATACCGTTGTACCTATTGCTTCTATAGGAAAATCGGATTAATAAATCAGGTGTGCCACTTCAGGTAAGTTATCGTCAATAAGACGAAGTGAATGACTACAAAGTAGCAATCGAGATTCTCCTGTGGTAGCGAATTTAAAAAACTTTGAAGTTATGAGGGATGATGACATGAATTTGTTGTAGATTAGCCATAGAAAAATAATGTCAGGGGGTGGGTGCTATTCTCAATCAGAGTTCAGAAAATGGGATTCTATCCCAAGGCGAAGATGGATGTTCCACACGTTCCCTTCATTCATCGGTTGCATAGAAAGGATTGACGAATTACAAATTGTATGAAATTTTTAGGGTAGGCTTCTTGGTTTGGTTATGTAGAAGATTTGATGTAAGAAACTATTTTGGTACACAGGTGTTTTCCTCACTGTGAGAGTTGCAGTCGCTAAAATTCTTGGATGGTTACCGTCGGCTACGTAAATGCCAATTCGATGTGACTTACCCTCAACCAATATAAGGCTTCGCATTTGCAGAGTACATTCCTCGTCATTTCAACTTCTTCCATACAAACCGGTATTAATCGCCAGTGAGAAAGTTAGTAATAGTCTTCATCGCTATCTTGTTGACTAAGAGGAGCAATCTTGTCTTGTTGATGTGCGCACACAGCTCTATAGCATACATCTCTGCTTAGAAAATTATCGAGCGACTACTGAGTGGCTTCGAGAGTCCTGTTGTTTGGATCATAAATCCCTATCCCTGTTTTACCTTTCAACCTAGATCCAACTATGTACCACACAAGGGATTCCCGTTCGAAGATTGCACCGCCACAGTACTATGCTTGTCGATCATTTAGGATCACCTGGCACGTCAAAGTCGTACTTTATTGAAATAATATCAAAAAGGAATTGAACACAGATTCTTTTTCAAAATCTTCAAGAATTATTAGGTATCCGTCCGTGGAGTTCGGCGTTAGGAGATCCATTTTCTGCAGTCTGATGGGACTTAATGCAGCTTCCCGCTTTACATGAAGATCATCCGACCATTACATTTTCTTCCTACTCGATGGAGATAACATCACCGGGTCAGACGTCCAGGCTTTAGAACTTGTTTGTCCCTTATTTCTGCCTGATCACCCGTCCTTCTGTCTCTTTCTTTGCCTCCTCTTTGAGGCATGTTTTTTTTTTTGCTGTCAGATGGTTTGACAAAACTAGTTACCCGGACGTTGTCGGCTGTCTGGCACCTTAGTTGGGAGTGCTTCTTGACCATTGCTTTCGCCCTTTTGGCGGGCTCCACGATGGTTCAGAATCCAGAAACTTTGGCCTACTTACCCGCACTTTTTTCTTTTGATAGAAAATCATTTGTGCTCAATTTTATTTTGTTGAAAAGGAAACTCAACTGGAAGTCTACTCCCTTTAGTTTTTCTGTCGAGACATGGTTTATTGGAAAGATCAAATTGCAGCCTTAACCTTCGTCGGTACTTTTATATATACTCCGCACTCTGCATGTCAATGTAATGAAGGATTGTCTTGGTGACTGCTGAGAAAATGGCCAAAGGGGACCCTCAAAGCAGTTCTCTCCTATGGCTTGATCTCACCCACTGTCGACTTTAGCCACTTCTCGATGTTCTGGTCGTCGCAGATGAAGATTGTCCATCGCGATCTGAGACTGGAGTCTAGGAATTTTGATCTGGCACGACATCCTTTCTTCTCCAGCATCTTCTTGACTTTGATAAAAAATTTTCGGGAATATATCTCCAGTGACACCAGGTAAGGAAAGAGTCGCTCATCATTCTGGCATTCCATTAGGTATATCGTGACGTTAGGTTAATGCTATTATGATGGTAAAAAGCTATTACTGAAATGTTAAAACTGTTCCCCCAGAAAATGGATATTTAACAACTCTGAAACTGCCTAGATTGCCCAAGCCTACTATACAATTCTTTATTTGCTTAAAAAAACAGAAAATATTTTAACGTGCTTAACTGGTGTCCCAAACCAAATATTTTATTCTTTTATTCTTTGAAACCAATGCCCTTCCATTTTTTCATTTTTGCAAAACTGATATGTAAATTAATGTGAAACGTCCGAGCAAGCAAGGGCACTAATGACTCAGTTCCACTGCTGACCTTCTTTTCCATCAGACGACAATAACTTTTTCTATCTAAAACAACATATGCTTCACTGTTCTAGAAATTATTAAAGTCCTCAAGAAGTTCTATATCGCAAATCTGCAGCAGAACTACAGAAAAGCTGATCTGAGATTGAATCTATCGCTAGATCACTGGATCTCTGCCGATCTTATTGTTTCAACCTAAAAAGCTTTGGTCTGGCTGCTGCTCGCGAATTCTCTCCATAAAACAAGTTTAGCCGGAGGTTTTTTTCCCTTTCCTTAAAAAGAAGGGGGTTATATACATGAAAGAGTTGCGATCTCGCGATTTTTTAGAATTCAGAAAAGAGCAAAGTATACCAGTTGCACAAACTGTTATACGCCACACGATCTGCAAGCTTTTCGCAATTTCTGATCAACTCAACATTTCTGAGTTTTGCGCGGTCTCGGTCAGATCGGTTTGGATCCCTAGTTCCAGAGGATCATCATGTAAAAAGTGAAGTGAGTGGCTACCTACTAGTCGTAGTTTTTTTAGTGATGAAGAACTGTTTGTGTACTAGTGCAAAATAATTCCTGCGAAAAAATCTTCAAGATATTTTTATGAAACAAATTTTAATTCAAACCAAATCATTCAATCTCGTATAGAGGATCACTTTCGAAAAACACTTTAAGGCGAGAAAATCCGGAATAATTGGCGAAACCTCAACAAAAAGGATACACCCGAGAGCCATGGGAAAATCCTGTTCCTTGAAAATGTTACTTTTAAGTCCCTTCAGACATAGCATTGAATGGAAAAAGTAAATAAATCGAAATTGGAATTGTGGGAGCTGCAAGTGATACGAGAAAAAAAGGAAAACATGTGTGCATTGTCCTGGGTTCTTTACGCCTGCGCAACGTGATTTATTTCTTGGGTTCATAACCTGAGCTCAGAAGGTGCTCCATTCGTGTGACTTTTTCGACTTCCACACGTTTCTATTGTTGTCTGAGCTTTAAATATTTTTTTTTCTTGGTGGATTTCTTTTTTTTTCCTGTTCAACGGTGGTCAATTTTTTTAGTATGCTGCGAATGATAGCTGAAAGGAAGAATAGAAAAATTAAATCGGTACCGTGTATTATGGTGGAGCTGTTGAGTTGCCAGATTAGATGATTTTTGGTGTTTTTGAACTCAAAGTAGTAGACGAAAATTTGGGTTTACTTTTTTATGGCAGTTTTCTAGATTGATTTCCAACCAGACGTTAATCTGGGGTGATGCGTTCCAGAGCCTTACTTCAGAAGTTACTTTTCGAGTTTATTTTAAGGACAATTTGCTCAAAAGTGTTTTTAGCTGGCATTTTCTAAGGCTAAATCGTCTTTTTCCGTGTTTCGAAGACGTGCTTGATAATAAATAGTTTAAAGCTTTTCGTGATGTTTTGGAAATTCCTCAAAATGCTTAATACTTCGCGACTTTTGGATTTTAGTAATTTAATAACCTTGTATTGAAGATTAAAAAAACTTCATATTAGCACTACAGGAAGAGCTTAATTGCTTCAGAAAACTGTTGTTAAATTTTTCCCGAATATGAGCTTTTACGTAGGTATCTGTATAATAGTTATATATAGTCCACTGAAGATAATATTAAACAAGACAAAATGCTAAAGCATCCTGGTTGTTTTTGTTAATCTAAAGTGCACTTCCTCTGGGTTTCCTGTCCAAATGGAGCATAATAGTGTTACTTCGACAAATCTTCAGGAAAGCATCTTGTTCTAGGTCTTATTCAAGCAACAGAATATTAAATTGAATTCTGATACACTTTATGGTCCAGATCTTCTCTCTAGTAGGTATTTTATTGAGGAATTGACGTTGCTCCTTGACACCAGCCTTTGCATTAATTTTTGATCTTTTATTGAAAACAGAGGACTTTGTCTTGAGAGGTGAAAGTGTTCGTATAACAAACTCATAAATAATTACAGACTTAATGCAATAGGTAGTGTTTCTTGTTTCTAAGTGCTTTGAAAGCGTATAGTTAGAAAAAAAATTCATTTTAGCATTAAAAAAGCAATTTCCGTGCAGCGGCCTGACTTTTTCCCTGGCAAGTCTGCTGTGATAAATATAGTGCTTTTCAAAAATGTTGCTTTTAATGCCTCTGACAGAGTTAAAGTTAAGCTTCTGATTCTATTTTATCGTATACTGATTCATTTTGAGTTGGGATTGTAAACGTTGGCAATCCGCAGGATATTTGCCAATATAATGTTTGTAAGAGATACCCTTTGCTATAAATCTACTCAACAAATTTTTCTTTTTCCTCAAAATGAGTTAAGTACACAGTTAGATAGTTGAATATCCAAATTATTATAAGTAAAACGACATAAGTAAAATTATATTATAATTTTATTTAGGGTAAAGGATCAAATGCCTCAAAAGAGGCATTTCCCTACATAATCTTAAGAACTGTAAAAGCTTTGAGACAATTTTTCTGTAATTTTTCAGTTTTTGCACTTATAACCTTTTGCTTTTAACCCTTTCAATTATTTTATACCCTAAATGTAAGAAAGAAAAGAGTGTTTATTACACTATGTAGTGCATAGTGTTGAATTTTGATATATTCACAGCTGATCTTTAAATCCAGAGGTCATCCTGCTGCCGGCTACCTCGCACTGGTGAAGAAAAAGCTGTAGAAAAATACATAATTATAAACGAATTTGATGTGGGTTGGTTTTTTAGGAACACTCTGATCACTGTAACCACGTTGACTGCCGCAATTAGCACAAAAGCTTTCGTGAGAGAATTCCGTGTTAAAATGCCTTCGTCGTGAGAGAGACAGTCAACGTCTTAAAATACCTTTTTATTAGCAGCTCAACGTTCTGAATACTGGGCAAATTCTTCTTCAGGAGTTCTTTTAGAGGAATTTACATGCTGAGTGCGGTGTGAGTCCCGGGGGACTCTTATGCTACTTGCCTCACACAACATGTTAATAGAAAAATTGTTGTCACAACCAAAGTGTTCGAAAATGTGTAATTACTGAGTGTTGATTCAAGGAGTTAATTGACCTTGACGTGATCCCTATAAACCACTTTGGCTTCATTTACTTCATTTCCAGTGTCAAAAATTGAGTATTAAAAAATATTAAGTTGGTCTCCACATTTGATTCCGGATCAAGCTAAAGGTCACTGCCAAGTGCTTCTTTTTCTGAAACACAGAAAAAAAATTTCTTCCCGAAACCTATATCCTTTGAGATATTCCAGGGCCCTTTTACCTTTTCTGTACTCTGCATATTATATAGACATTTTTGAAAAAACGCATATATGTGCATTGTAATGAATAAATACAAAATTAAAATTTTCATCTGGCAACCCTCTGAAGGAGTTGCTCGTTTTGGATAATTTTCTCCTAGAACATTTTAGTTTTACTGAAATATCTACGTTCCGAATTTTACCCATCTACCTCGAAACATTTTCTTTTTAGGAGAAAAAAGCGATTTTTTTGTTGATAGCTGAAGTCTTCATATGACAACCCGGTGAAGGAGTTGTCCAAATTACCCCGTTTTCGAAATTTATCTTTCAATTTCAATAAGGTATCTATCTACTAAATTTCAAGTCTGTAGCTTAAAGCCTTCTCGAGATTCCCGTGGGCAGACAGACGGACAGAAAAACAGAAAGACGGACATCTATATTAAACAATTTATTTTTGATCCCATTGATGGCTATGTAGGTCATTTTTGTGCATCATGAATATTTTTATGCGTTACAAATGTTTTCTCAGAGCTCTAATATTTTACTTCTAGAGTATAAAGACGGATACGATTTTGAGACGTAATTGCGAAAAATTGTAAGAGAAATTTTACATATCCACATTATCAGCTCGGTAAAGAAAATTAGGTATCGTTAAGTATTATAGTAATATTTAGTAGGAAATAAATAAATGTTATTACAATTGATCTTGAAATAAGACTAGTTTTTTGTTGTTGTTATACTGTACATCGAGTTCCTCGATAAAAATCAGACTCCTCGATGTATCTTCGGAAATATGTTTTAGGTTTCCTTTGTTTTCTTTGCATAGTTATTAAAAAATTCTTCACTTTTAAGACCAAAAGATCCTGAGAGTCTTATGCATCCTTTTTAATTTGCCACTGTAAAATCCTTAACTATATCTTGTATTTTTTAGCTATAATATTGCAATTGTCATTATTAGACTTCTGGCAAAGTAGCAATGGATGCTACTATATCCATAGTAAATTTTTCTAATCACAAAAAGAGTATACGACTGTAATAAAAGGGATACTCTTGTTCTGAGGTCGCAAAAAACTTACTTTTAAGGAAATTATGGTATAAAAAACCCGCTTAAAACTACTCAAAAACATCTTTTAATCTGGTAACATTAAAATAAAGTCCTCAACATAGCACACAAAAAATTGATCATCACAATCACATCTCGCCATAAGATTTGTCTATGCTCACAGAATTTTCGACTTGATATTAATACACTCCTGTTCCTTCACCCTCTCGCTAGACCTGTCTGAATATTCAGATGGCATTTTTGCCTCTTTAATTCGACATCATTCAGCCGGTCCCAAATGTCCGAACTTTTGTTGTGGTAATTTCAGTTTTTTTTTCCTGTATCTACGTCTGGGACACTCCTTCAATGCCATCATCCACTTAGAAAAAAAAAGACTGAAATCGAAAAAAAACCTGTCTCAATTTAAAGTCGAAAAGTATCTTAAGGGCAAAACTACATTAGTGCCTGGGATGCAACAATGCATTATATTATTAGGCTATACACCTATGCAAGAGGTGCAACGTGATCGCAGAAGATTGCGTAAGAGGTGGTAGTCGGGGTTTTGATTTGGCCGTTGTGATTCTTGCTTTTATGGGTGAGAAAAGGCGAAAGGTAAACTCCTTAAATCTGTTCTGTACAAATTTCTTTCTTTCAAGTACTTTTCGTCCATTTTTTTACAGTTGCATTGCCTTCTTTTAACCTTTTTCAGGTGACAAGGAAAAGTTGGCAGAGTAATATGAGATTTGTAAGGAATTTATTGGTACCCATTTGCTTTGTTGTTGTTTAATCGGCTGGTCCGATTATGTGCTAAAAAGGGATCGCTTTTAAGACGGAAAGTAATTTGGCAGTTTTTTTTAAACATGATGTCATCCTGTTTTGACACTGACTTCGATGTTTTGATAGAATACAATACTGAAAGTAGAAAAAAGTGAACTCGAACTATTTATTATGTGTAGAAGTTATAAAGGATCCCTTGTCTACTTATTTATTAGTATTGAAATAATTGATTAATTTTGCCTTTTTTAAATATCGAATAATGCGGTGGGTCGTGTTTCATTGATCCCGCATTCAAGTCCTGCCGTCTAACAATGGTTTCTTTTTTCTCTTTAGGAATGATTAAGATGATGGAACAATCAGTGGGTTGGTGTCTATTTTAATTAATAGGTACAGATAAAATATTTTTAAGAAATTTAAGTTTATTCATCTGTGGCCATGACCCTTAATAGGTCAATTAATGCTGTGATCAATTTCACTTTATTAATTTCGTACTAATTATTATATTTTTCCGTTTTACTAAGCATAGGATGTGCAAATAAAACGAACACCAAAGTACGAAGACATGAGGAATAGGAATAATTTAGTAATTTTTATCGCCTGAAATTATGATCTGTGATATATGTATTATGGGAAAAGTTTTTAACTTTATCAGCATCACGCTGTTATTTTTTTTAACGTTTTGCCTAAGCTCAGAGAACAATGCTATGATGCACACAGCATAGCAGCAGAGAAAATTAAGGAAGGGGACATTGGGAAATTTTAACCTGACAAATGTTGCAAGTGATTCACAATTTTTGGCATGAAATTACTATGCAACAACCCAGTGACTTCGCAAGTACAATTTTCGTTAGTAGGATTGCCTCAACCACTGATACTCAGATATATCGCCGTGCCCTGTACAGGATCTGAACCCACGCCAATAGAGGAGGAAATCTATAGACGTGCACCTAAGGCCGCTCACCCACCTGCGTGGTTCTACTTACGTTTTTCTTTTAAGCCCAGAATTGTAAACCTCTACTTGTAGTTTTTCAAAATGGGTGTGTGGTTTGAACTTTTTTCCAAAATTCTTGAATACCCTGAAGTGACTATACATTTAAGGAAATGATTGATGAATCAACTCCTCTCATGAGGAGTTAAGATCCTCCGCTGTTTTGAGGCGAACAACCATAACTGTGGGCCTGCGGTGTTTGTGGATTTCGAACCATGAAATTTCTTACCAGCATCCTCACAGCTTCACGAGTAAAATTTTTGGCTTCTGCACAGAAATGCCTAGAGCTCAGGTACCCAATCTCAAACATTGCTGCGTTCGAGCTTGCAA